>RCUC01097715.1:0-47648 GCA_003697995.1 Taxidea taxus jeffersonii | reverse complement strand
CTCATCTCTCTGCATTCTGTCTGCAGTGTCTCGGGAAGTCAACCGAGCATTGTTTGGCAGAGATACTGATTTCTGTTGTTTTGAACCTTAAAAATGAGTTTCTACTAAAGCAATCTAGCCATGCCATATTGTTTTATTAATAAACTTACTTCCACGTTTCCTCAGTGTACCTTCCTTCTGCTCAAGTAATAATTGCTCTGTAAGTCAAGCCCTTGCCTCCATCTAGTTTTTGAGTCCCCGGACTTAGGGAAGATTTAAGGCAGAACATTTGTTAAAAAAATCTATCCACAAGAGGGAGACAGATCCAAATAATTCCCCTGTCTGAGGTCAGTTCAAAATCAGGATGTAGCACTAAAGATCAGATGACTAGAACTGAAACTGTCAGTGATATTTATTTGTTTAATGCTCAAAAGAGTTTTTTAAAACGTGAGTTTTTCAAACTACCAATGCAGGAAGATCAATATATTGTGTTTAATCATTTATGTGGTCCCCTAAGACTCTTGATTTTTAAAAGGCAGTGTTTTATGCCTCATTTTTTTAACCTTAGGAAAAAATTAGTGTTAATTCTGGGACCCCCCCTCCTGCAGAAGCAATTAAAGAAATCGTCAAAGGTCCTTTGAAAATTGGCAATTTGAGCAGTAGCTACAAAACATTACCTATGCCATTTTCAAAAGCCTGTTTAGACTCTGGTTTCTTCTTTTAATAGGAAAGCTTCATATGCAGTGACCAGTGGTGTTACTTCTTAATTTTTGCTAAATACTTCAGGGATATGGAAGGACAAATCCCCACATCAACATCTGTTTCTGTATGTGTGTGTTTCAGGGGCAGTGGCAAGTACAGAAGTAAAGCAGAAGCTTCAAGAATTCCTGTTGAGTAAATCAGCAACAAAAGACACTCCAACAAATGGAAAAAATCATTCCGTGAGCCGCCATCCCAAGCTCTGGTACACGTATGTTCAGTGTTTGGCCTTTTTCCTTCCCAGGGGTCAAGAACATAGGTTCTGTGCTCAGCCAGGCTGGGCACAGGACCGGGGTCTGCCAGTTCTCAGCTGTGTAGCTGTGGACAAGCTCCTTGAATTCTCATCCTCAGTGAGAAGATCATGATAGTACCTGCCCTCTAGGGTTGCTAGAAAGGTCCTATGAAATAATGCAGTCAAATATGCAACAGAAAGTAGTGCTTAATAAATGTTAGCAAGTATCATCTCGAGGGCAAGGAAGTAGATAATGTTTTTCGGTGAATGAGTAACAGAAATGTGGGGTGGGGCATAGAAATTAGTTCCTATTTTGCATTTTTCTATTCTCAGATGGTGCATCTGATATCTTTACAATAATTTCTGAAGATTTGGCAGGTTGAGACTTTATTTTACTTGGCTCGAGAGAAGGTGGAGATCTGAGCTATTTTTAAAAGACCAGAAGCTTTTCGACTTAAGAAAAAAAAGGCAGGAAGACAAGGGAGGGAAGAGAAAGAGAACGGAGGCAAGGAAGTAAAGCGGAGTGGAGTCTTCGTGACAAGTTTACCCCTGACCATCTGATTTCATTTCTTGTCACACTGTGAGCCGAGCACAGTGACTTCTCACACACCAGCTGACAACATCAGACACTGCTCTTACGGATGTCCGGAACCATGTTTCCCCAGGTCCAGTGAAGAGAATTATGAGATACACAGTTCTCCTCTCAGGAAAAGAGGAACGATGTGGTGTTTTTAAAAATCAGGACAAACATTGATAAGCAAATGTTTGGATAATAGACTACAATAGAAAATAGTTTCATTTCTCTCATTTTATATGTTTACTGAATGACCATCAGGTTTTAGACTTTCATTTTTTTGATTCCTCAGCTCATCAAAGATAAGGGAACATATACTTGATTGCTCTATATTGAAACTGTAAGCATCCCAAGAGTTCTAATACTTCTGTTTTGTATCTGCCCTTCTCAGCATGCAAAAAAAAAAAAAAAAAAAAAGTAACCGAGACAGATTCCAGAGTGCTGCATAAATACTTTTTAATGGTTTATGTAATTTCTATCAGGCATGTCAGTTGACTTGAGAAGCCAGTCCCTGAAGAAAATTTTCAGATGTTCAGTTAACATCACAAAGTATTTAGAAATAAACACCACTTTGTTACCTAAAATTACATACATAATTTGTAACTAATTCATATTCCTTCTAGGTTAAAGCTCATTTTAAGAAGAGGCAATACCTTTTTTAAGTGGGAAACAACTAACTAGAGGCAAACAGCATATCAGCTGAAAGTTCTTCAGCTCTCCCCTTGGGTATATTAAATATTTACTTAGCAATCCTTTTTTGTGCTGACTTGAACTTCAGTAGGGTCCAGCGCCAGACACAATAAATCATTAATTTATGGAATCTGAATTTAATACTTTTTTGCCAGTTAGGGCTAGATGAAGTGGCCTTAAACAAGTTAATTTTTTGAGAATGTGTGATTCAGATAAACGATACTAGTGGAATCACCGTCCTGGTGGTGATACTGTTCCCTGTTGGTTGTTTTCTTCACATGTCATAATTGTGGGTGTTCATGTCCACTGGATAATCGACGTTTAGTTCTGAAAACTCTTCCCCGGTAGTACAGCTCCACCTCTTTCACTATACTTATGTAGGGAAGAGGGAAACATTTTTAAAAACTAGTTTCATATTGGAGAAATACGTGATTGCCAGCCTTTATCTTGGAAGTGCTGTACGAGCCAGGGCATCTAAGACTGTTGAAAATGGTAGTTTCACTGTGGTAGAAAAGCCACCCTCGTGTACTTTTGTGTATTACCTAACAATTTTTGCAAATGAAGCCCCTTCTATATGTTTGCTTGTACTCTGGCTATTCTACCCTGTTGACTGAAAAGGATTTGGGTGATGATTTTCGTAAGTATGGCGCCTAAGAGAACATCCACAGTGATCTTAGATGATCCAAACTCGGGCTCTCGGTGAATTCTCTGTTAGTGAGGCAAGCTTCTGTACAAGTGAGTGACAAGACACACAGTAGTCATTCTTGGGGAACCTGCAACATTCTGTAGCATACTGCTAAAGTGAACGTGGTTCCTGCGAGGCTGTGGCTTGCACACACTGGACAGAAAGGACATAAGCGCAGCCGAGACACGTGTCCAGCATGTACAACTGATTATTGCCGACCCACGTGCAGGAAATACTCCAGAGCAAACGGTGAAGCCTCTTTCTCTTTGGTAGGGCTGCCCACCACACGTCACTGGATCAAAGCTCTCCACCCCTGAGTGGAACATCTCCATCCTACAAATATACATTACCAGGAGCACAGGACACGAAGGATGATTTCCCCCTTCGAAAAACGGGTAAGTTGGTTTAGCAAGACTCCACTTGCTTTTCCATAATGGACCTGTAGTTTTGTTTGGCCATTTTCTAGAGGAAAGCCAAAGGACTTGCATCACAGCTCTTCTGTCCCCTCCACCCCTCCCCTTAGCACAAGCACACATGTGCTCGCAGACACCTACACCCCACCCCACCCCACCCCACCCCACCCCACCCTGATTTCAACACCAGTTGATTCAGGATATAATCAAAGCACCTTTTCTAATATAAAGGTTCACCGTATTTGGATTTTAAACAAATTGATATCTTATTGGCAACAACAAGTAGAATTAAGGAAGATAAAAATAAGATTTCTCCAAAAATTTAAATCTTCTCCACTAATGAGGACCTCTGTAATTTCCTCCATTTATCTAAATTTTCCTTCGGCCTCAGCCATTTACTGCAAAAATAGGAATAATAAACTTTCTTTTCCTTACGCATTTTAGTACTTGTAAATTTTAATTGTTTAAGTGGTGAAACAGATAAGACCAAGGGTACCTTCTGAGTAAGTGACTTGCCTAATGTCTTACAGATTACAGGAGAACTCAGTGATGCTTTGTACCTAATGATCTCATGTAATTATATAAAAGTTTGCTTAGGGGAACTGAGACAATGAAGCTTCTATTTGGAGTTTAGTAAACTGCCTTCTGGCTCTAAGGCTATCATTTGTTTGCTCATCTTCTCCTCTTTCAGATCCCTGATACATGTGTTTATTTCATGTGTTGCATGATCCTACCTCTGTAATAAATATATTTAAAGTTCAGCTAGATAGAAGCACAACACCATTGGTGTACATTCTGTTCTAAATTTTATGTTTTCCAAATACAGTTTTTTTTCTTAAGGAAAATAAGTAAATTTTAAAATCTTTGTATCCAGAAATATCTGAAAAGATATTCAGAGAAGATAGTTTGGTCCATTATATTTTACTCAGGTTTACTTAAGAAGACTAGATCTATGTAGTTTGTATTTGAATCCTACAGAGCAAAAATGCTTTCCAGTAATTATATTCATTTTCCCAAGCAATCATGAATAACAAAAATGGATATAGATCGTAAAACCACACGCTAAAGCTATTGTCTGTTGTAATTTACCTTAGCATAATGAAGATTTAAAAATAAAATCCATCGTAAGTAGGAACGTACTACCTACCATCTTTTGTCCCAGGCACTGGGGTAGGAAGGTGAAGTATTGCAAACCAGTCTTTGCCTTCTTATTTTAATAGCCCAAGGAGTCTTGCATTTCTACTATAAGACAATAGGTAGAGTCAAATACTTCCAAGAAGTAAAATACCTCCAGAGGGCTATGCAAAGAGGAGAATGAGATTTATGTATTGCATCAGAATTTCACACTATTATGTACAAATCAGATTGCCTTTCGTGTAAATAAACTTGTCTGGGTTAAAAGGAAGAAAGCAAAGAATGAGCTTCCATGTATTTCTAAAACAGAGTATAGTTTATGAAAATTGATCCATAAAGGACATGAGTTTTAGAATGTGCCGACTTTGATCTGCTGTCTTGACATTTAGTTGCACCAGGGGCTTATGTAGGAACATTGACAGAGATTATGTGAATATTGCCCCAGGTCTCAGGGCAGTGACTGGCATTCAAGGGCCTAAGGAGTCACTAAAAGGAAAGAAAACATAAGTCCCCTTATGGCAGGAGGTTACTGATGAGTGATACAGTTACATTCAGGGAGAAAGACTTCTACCCTGCTGTGCACACAGCCTTTGAATATATTCTTACCACTGGGAGACTGAAAACTGACTGCAGAGCTGACACTGACTTTGAAAAGAAGTGGCATTTGGAACCAGTAAAGCATCCAGAAAGAAAATCTGATCTTTTTCAATACTTAAGAACAAGTACTGAAAACCCATACTCTGTGTCCCAGTTTCCATGAGAACAGTTTAGGATTTTTTTTTTCTCTGTAAGGAATGACTAGCGAGCTGTTAATTTATTCTTGTAAAAATTCTCAGTCCACAACAGAATTCAAAGAGAAACCCTGCTCACTATATATGTTAAAAAATTTTATTCAGATCTGCACTAATATAAAAGGCATTTTCTGTGTCTGTGTGATATATAGTAAAAGTGAAAAGATCCAGCCCTTGTCTTTGCTAGTGTTCTATTTTCTGTATCTGCCTAATATTTTAAGGTTATTCCCTTTATAAAATTGAAAATCTGATATTAATGAAGCGTCAGGCCATTGATTTATAAAACTGAACTTTTCAAGCATTGTACCAACGAAGTTCTTGAACAACCAATAATACTTTTATATTTGCCATAGGGGTTTCAAAATATTTCTTAACTCAATTCCCATCATCTAAGAGAACGGCGATATAATTAAATACAGATGTTTTGTACACATTATCTAAAGTACTTAAGAGATATCCTTCATTAATTACAAATAGGCAGAACAGAACTCTTCTAACTTTTATCAATATGGTCCATTTGATATATTTCCAGTCCACTGTGAGAAAGTTTAGACATATATTTGCACTAAGTAGAAGAGCACTGAAATATAGTCAAGTGATGATTTTTATTTCAGCGTTTCTTGTGTGTTTATGACTTAATAGCTATTACGAAAGAGTAAAACATTATAATAATTATAATTAAACATATGTAATGATTGGGGAAGCGAAGATATTTTTTTGCGTTAAGCTACATCGTATAAAATGAGATCTGGAGCAGTGGCATCGACGACATAGTGTAAATACCAGGACAGCTGTAACAGAGTCAGCTTTTCCTACTGGGGCCTGATTATCACCCTCTGTGGCCTACTTGAATTTCACTGAACTCAATCTTAGATTTAAAAGAAGTTATTAAAATGAGTGGATTCTCTTTGGATCCATCTGCACATAGTACTGAATACTTCCAGTTTCTTTTTAACCTACATTAGGACTGAATTGCCAATATGTATTAGCAAGATTTAAGGGAGTAGAGCTGGAACCAGAATAAGAAAAGTTGTAATGCTCTTAAAATGATTAAAGTGGCCCCAGGGGTGTCCCTTAAGCAGTGAGCACAGTTTGGAACCTCTCTTGACCTCCTAGGACCCAGCCAGCCAGTGATAACCTAGGAACAGTCAATCAAAGAGGTCTCATTTGTCTGCAGAAATCTGACCTTTGTCATGCAAAGTGGACCTTTACTTCCTTCCCCTTAGGAGGATCATGGTTGCTCCTAGCATTTAAGAAACATCAGAATAATACAAAATAGGTGGCTCTAATCAGACCCATTCCTAATTCATTTTTCTTTTAAATGTAGGAATTGAGATCCTTTTGCCCCTTTCACAATGCACATTGAAGGATTTCATAATTAGTTGTGAAGTTGAGAATGAAATCCTTGTTTTCAATTTTTATATTTATTACCCACACTTAAAATTAGCAATTCCTTTTAGAATTACCTTCTGTGATTCTTTTTGTTCCACAACACAAAGATTTGTTGATACTGAAATTTGTACTACTTTATTGAACTTTTTGTTTTGGCACCAAGTTATATTATACTGTGGTAGGTGACCTTTTTTTCCCCCAATATAGTATATTTTTAGACTGATAATAAACTATAAAATAGAGAAAGGAAGCATCTAGGTCCAGGCATTTTTTAAATAATGCGTATTTTTCCCAAAGATACTGCATATGTGCTGACTTTTAATTGACCTGCAGAACCATTTGAATTGGATTCTGTTCCAGTGAGTGTGTACATGTGTTTCATAAAATATTATGGTAAAAAGTTCTAGAGGTTTTATGCTCCATTATATTATTGGGGTCTTACCTAGTGAGCTTTGCCTTTCTTTGAATGTTATAGTCTTTCCATTTAGTACTTATGAACAAAGTGAACTGGCGGGCTAGATTAACCTCTTAAAGCATACAAGCCATAGAAAGTTTGGCTTGGGCCAACAGGACTGTTCCAGCCCCGCTGAAATATTCATCTTAAATGGTCAGCAACGCTAGAGTCAGACTCATATGGAAGGGGTCCAAACATAAGTTAAGGTTTTGGAAGGCCAGTGTCATTTTCCACACTGAGTATATTGGAATGAAGGCAGAGGTGAAACAGATAGCTTTATAAATCTCCCTCAGAATAGCAGTTAGAAGTTATGTTCTGGTACCTTGGTGACCTATTCACGTTAGTATAATCCAGAATTAATACAAGGAGGGTTTTTTTTAATCTTTTTTAATTTTTTTAAGATTTTATTTATTTACTAGAGAGAGAGAGCACTGAGCTGGGAGGAGAGAGAGAAGCAGGTTCACCTCAAGCAAGGAGCCTGGGATCATGACCTGAGCTGAAGGCAGTCACTTAACCCACTGAGCCTCCCAGCACCCCCCCAACCTCCACCCTGTACCTTATGTTTTAAAATCTCTCTTTCTTCTTTCCTCTGTCTCTCTAATTCTGTGTTTTTCTCATGATACACAAACACATGCTCACATGAACGCATGGGCATGTGCACATGTTTCTGTATAGATAGCATGAAAAGAACACTTATGTAAAAATATCACTCCGAATCTTATTCCAGACTAACAAAAACTGGAGGATTTTTTACCAATCCTAGTACTTTCTCTTAGTCCTACTGTTGCAGTCACTCTTGCTTAAAATCATTAGAATAATCTTTTGGGGATAAAATTACACCAGTTTTCCCAGAATTAAGAAGCAATGTGGCACAGTAGCAACAGGCTTTGAATCCACCTACTAGTTTGAAGTCTGGATCCTCAGTCTTAGGAAATGTACTGAACCTCCTCGGCCTATGACTCAGTCATCTGCAAAATGGGAATAATTATTGCATTTGGTTCATACAGTTGTTTTTGGGAATTTGATGAAGTATTGCATGTAATGAGCTTAGGATCATACCTAGGATTTAGGGAGTGTGTAGTTAGTTTTATGTTTCTAGTTGAGAAGGAATTCAGTTTCATTTCTTTGTATCAAGTTAAAACTCTATCTGTTATTGTTGTGGAAAGTCTTTAAGGTCTAACATTCTGCCACATTTATTGATTAAACAAGTAACTGGGGAGAAAGTGACAAGCCTTCTTTTTAAGCTCTGTACAACTTGTAGTACTAATGTCAACACTGGAATAAAGGGTTTTGTCAGTTTTCTATTTTTCTGGCATTTCAGAGCCAAATACTGTGTCCAAAAATAGCAGCAGTCTTGTTTCTGTCATCTAACATAGGAGGAACACTAATTGATGCTTTGTGCTCACTGGGGCCAAACTGAGTTTTAATTTCTGCCCTTGACCTTATTTTTAAATTATTAGACTTTAATTTTTAGAACGGTTTTAGATTTACAGAAAAACTGAGCAGATAGTACAGGGCTTCCAGATCATCCCCCTCTCCCCCCAGCCCAGTCTCTGTTCTTATTTACATCTTGCTTTAGTGTGGTACATTTGATATAATCAATGAACCACTAGATACATTCTTATTAATGTAGTACATAATTTACATTAAGGTTGTTCTTAGTGTTATAAAGTTCTATAGATTTTGACACAGGAGTAATGTCATAACATGTGTCCATCATTATAATATAATGCAGAATAGTTTCACTGCCCTAAAACTCCTTTCTGCCCCATTGATTGATCCCTCCCCCTGACCAATCCCTGGTAACCACTGGTATCTTTACTGCCTTTATAGTCTTGCCTTCTGCACCACGTCATATAGTTGGAATCATATGGTATAATGTACGTAGCCTTCCAGACTGGCCTCCTTCACTTGACAATATGCATTTAAGATTCCTCCATGTCTTTTTGTGGCTTGGACGCTCACTCTTCTATTTATTGCTAAGTAATAATTGTGTTGTTTAAAGGAACTACAGTGTGTTCATCCATTTACCTATTGAAAGACATCCTGGCTCCTTCCAAGTTTTACCAAGTATGGATAAGTCTACTGTAAGTAGGTTTTTTGTGGATGTAAGTATTGAACTCAGCTAGGTAAATTCATAGGACTGTGATGGCTAGATCTTACAGTAAGACTATGTTTAGTTTTTTGAGAAATTGCAAACTGTCCTCCAAAGTGGCTGCACCATTTTGCACACCCTCCAGCGGAGGATCAGGGTTCTTGTTGCTCCACATACTCACCAGCACTTAGTATTTTCAATTTCACTTTTTTAGATTTTGAACATTCTAATAGGTATATGATGGTTTCCCATTTTGGTATTAATTTGTAATTTCCTAGCATTCGTGTGCTATGTCTTTCTCCACCCCTTTACTTTTAATCTATCTGTGTCTTCATTTATTTAATTTTTTGAAGATTTTTATTTATTTATTTGAGAGAGAAGAGAGAGTGAGCATGAGCCAGGGGAGGGGCAGAGGGAGAGAAGCAGGCTCCCTTCTCAGCAGGGAACCCGACTTGGGGCTCCATCCCAGGACCCTGGGATCATGACTGGAGTGGAAGGCAGACGCTTAACCAACTGAGCCACCCAGGTGCCCCTATCTGTGTCCTTATTTTTAAAATAGTTTTCTTATAGGCAACATATATGGGTCTTTTTTTGAATCGACTCTGACAATCTCTTAATTAGCATATTGGACCATTCACATTTGAAGTGGTTACTGATATCATTAGATTATTACCACCATGTGTGTAACTGTTTTCTAATCCTTGTACTTACTCTTTATTATTATTATTTTTTTAATTTACCCTCTTTTTCTAGCTTCTCTGGACTTAATTGACCATTATATGATTCCATGTTCTCTGTCTTCTTTAGCATATCAATGGTACCTCTTTAAAACATTTTGTTTGGTGATTTCCTTAGAGTTTGAAATACATATTTGTGGCTAAGCTGCATCTGCTTTCAGATAACACTGTGCCATACATTCCCAATTCCTCCCTCCTATCCTTGCTGTCATTCATCTCATTTTTTTCTGTAAGCTAGAATCACCCAATATATTGTTGATATTATTATTTTGAATAATCTACTAGATCAATTAAAAATAAGAATAATAAAATATTTAATTTTTTTTGTCATTATTCCTTCCTTTACATAGATAGGAGTTTCTGACCTACATCTTACCTTTCTTGTTGAAGACCTTCTTTTACTAGTTCTTGCAAGGCAGTCTACTGGCAACAAATTCCCTTAGGTTTTGTTTGTCTGAGAAAGGTTTTATTTCTCCTTCATGTTGAAAAGATGATTTCACTGAATACAGAATTCTAAGTTGCTGGGGTGTTTTTCTTGCTTCACTTTGCTAAACAACATTTTGCTACACTCTGTCCGCTTGCAACGTTTCTGACAAGAAATCTGAAGCAAAGATTTCTAAGCTCTTTACATGTTGGAGTTGATACCAGAAGTTGGCCATTGATGTTTAAACCTGTAAAATATTAAAAACAAATTTTTAAACACAACTTTCCATCTTTTTGAGGTGACAGATTTTTATTTAAGCAATATAATTCTTACCAATTAATTATAATAGATGTTCTAAAGATTAGCATAAATGATTGACTGTCTTTCTCAGCTTGGTCATGACTAACAAATCCATGTGCTAAAAACTGTGACAGAATAGGCTGAAATAATTTTAAATCACATTTTGGAAGGAATCCAATACTTTGTACTAAAGTCATTGCCTAATGATTTATTCTATGATATTTTATTCTATGCCCTCTTCTGTATGTCATCTTTTTCTTCTCCTTAATTGGAACCAACACCCTATTGATTTTGGTACTTTGAAAATATATTTGATGAAACATTGGGTTGGGATGGTGTATAAACTACTGTGTAAGCAAGATTTGGGAATTATAAGGAATTTTTTCTGTGTTTTTCTTATTTTTCTCATTATATCAAGCGTTAGAGATTTGATAAGGTAAGAAAAACCAATCATGGCCCTCCAAAATGTAGAGAGTTTAGTTCCCTTTTAAAATAGAATTTAATTTTCCACATAGATAATTTACTTTTTGAAAGAAGACTTTCTGATAGATTTAATCACTTTAATTATGAAAAGTTAGCTATTTTTTAAAAAATATTTTATATATTTATTTGACAGAGAAAGACACAGTGAGAGAGGGAACACAAACAGGGAGTTGGAAAGGGAGAAGCAGGCTTCCTGCTGAGCAGGGAGCCTGATGCAGGTTCGATCCCAGGACCCTGGTCATGACCTGAGCCAAAAGCAGACGCTTAAGAACTGAGCCACCCAGGTGCCCCAAAAGTTGACTATTTTAAACTAAGTCATTAATTCTAAAATGCTCATCTTTTAAACAAACATGTTTATAATCTCAGTGGGTCTAATGGATGACATTTTCATAGTTCAACCAGCAATGGTTTTTGCTTTTGCATGTTTTTCTTAGTGATTGTGCATGCTACAGTTGATAAGTTACTGTAGTATTTACCTAAGAATTAGATGGTTTAGAATGATAAGATTTCTTGTAATATAGAAAAAATATACATTTAATGTGTACTTTTATATAAAAATGATTTTACAAACATAGATATTAATGTTCCTAAGAATTATGTATTCAAAAGTTGGTTGTGGTTAAGTTAGAATCAAGGAACAAAATGGTTTAAGTTTCACAATTCAATAAACAAGAAGCTGGTCTCCAGATTGTATGTGCAATATGGATGATAACTGCTTCAGAGCCAAGAGCAAGTACCAATTGCAAATTGTGTGATAATTAAACAACCTTGTAAGAACTTTGAAAATCTCACTCACATTGTTTATTTGTGAGGGGAAACTACTGTGAAAAAGCTGATGCAGGCTAGAAAGACAAAGCGTGGAAAGTAATCTTATGGCTTGGAGTTAGATCTGGCTGAGAATTCTAGCATGGGGCTACCACGTAGAGCTATGTAGCTGTGGACAAGTTAAAAGGACTTCTCTGAGCCTCAGTTTTTTCAAGTGTCAAGTATGGAAGACAATTGCCTTGCAGAATTATTATAAGCAGTGAAGGTATTGTAGGAAAGTGCCTGATAGATGGCAGTCTCTATACGTATTTCCTGTATGAGTGACTAGGAATGATGGTATGGCATTTGTGGCAGGAATCAGTAGTTGTAGCCAGATGGTATAATAATGCAAGATTTGGAATACCAAAAGGATTCTAGAACTATGGTCTTAACCTTGTCACTAATGTATGGCCTTAAACACAGGACTTCATGATTTTGGATCTCAGATTTCTGAGGTAAAGGAAAGATTTGGAGCAAATGATTCCTAAGATTGTATACATGTTTAAGAAGGAAATATCATGTCTCATGAAGAGTAAGATAAAGAAATGTTAATAATTTGAAGACCATATAAATAAGAAATATAAATGATGGTGCTCTTGCAGAATTATGTCTCAATTTCATTATAATTAACTGTAACAAAGCCTAATGACATATTTTTCACTCCCCATAAAATGCTCAATTAGAAACAGGCAGGACATTTTAGATAAGATTGGAATGAGAAATTGGCAAAAAATAATAATTAAGATTTTAAAAGCATTTAGCCATCTGTTGTATAATCATGAGGATGATTGAAAAAAGACTCCTAATTTGTAATATTCACAATTTTATAACTTGAAACACTGGGGAAAGATTCCATGAAAATATATGCACTTATATATCTCTAGACATATCTAATGAAATAAATTAAAAGAGGACAGAAAGTAAGTAATGAAATGTTTGCAATTATATTTTCTTCAAGTTTTCAGCCACTCACAGGGTTACTTTGAACTGAAGGGGTCCTTTATGGCAAATAAATCTGGAGGAAACCATTATCTGTTTGCTCAAAAACCTTAGTATTAAGGCAGCTTTTAGTAAGAGTTTATCCTGGTATGCTAAGCTTTTTGTCAAGGGACCTTGATTTACCTATTTAGAGTCACATTTATTTTTGTTTCCCCCTCTCTTCTTTGTATAGAACCATTTGCTTTGGAGCTTCTTATTTTTATTTTTATCTTTAAACATTCTTCACCACCTATCCATATAAAAGATAAATTCAAAAGTCATTTTTTATTAAACCTGAATTCTGGGGCACCTGAGTGGCTCAGTGGGTTAAGGCCTCTGCCTTCGGCTCAGGTCATGATCTTAGGGGTCCTGGGATTGAGCCCCGCATTGGGCTCTCTGCTCAGCAGGGAGCCTGCTTCTCCTTCTCTCTATCTGCCTGCCTCTCTGCTTACTTGTGATCTCTGTCAAATAAATAAATAAATCTTTAAAAAAAGAAAACCTACATTCTGGCTTTCTCTTTATCTGTATTCTCATATCACTATTATTATTATTATTATTATTATTATTATTTTGCTATAAAAGCTGGCAATCATATTTTAATTATTAGGTATCATATTTCATACTATTGTTTTTATCTTGTTCTTCCCAATCAGAGGGTATAAATGTCCTTAAAGAGTGTGTTTATGAGATCTTCATTCCTTATCTAACAAACCACTTTATGCTGTGCCTCATATCTTAGTGGGTAGTAAAGAAATCAATATACATAAAAAAGGATTTTTGCCATTAGTGAGCTCATAGTCTTCAGAGTGAGGTATATCTACAGGTTCCTGAAAGGGTGATTGAAAATTAGCTTACTTTAGTATTTTGCACCACCTTATTTCTTGAGGAACTACTATTTTTATATTTTTAGATTTTGAACACTCTTGAGTAAAAGCAAAGATCTAAACCCCCCAAAGAATACAGACAGAAGACACTGAGATACTAATTTTTTAGTTAAAAGCAATCAGCATATTTCATTGGAATTATCGATTTAATTTTATTATATATATTTTAAAGTAGATAACATGGAACAAGTTCTCAGAGAGCATTTACTAGCCTGCTACAGCTGTATTTATGTGGTTCTTTGAAAATAATGGTGGGAAAATTCTGTATCTGTGTTGTCTAATTCATTAGCCATGGGGCAGGTGTAGCCACTTGAAATTAAACACAAATGTGGCTAGTATGCCTAATAAGGAGATAAGTTTTTTGAAAAATTTTAATAAATTTAAATTTAAATATCCACATGTAGCTAGCTATTTATTATCCTATAGGACAGCACGAGTACAGACCAAGGCAGGCAGAAATGTGGCCTGAGTGTCATGGCAAAATCTCTTTGGTGCCCAAGGCAGTCATCACTTACCAGTCACAGCAAACTCTTCCTTCTGAGTTTGGACACAGCCTTAGAAGAATTTTTAAATCACATCTCCCAAAGAAGAGATATAGTCTGAATAGAATGAGACTTTTTTGGGACTCTTAATTTTTAAGTAGCAAGAAACTAATACAAATTAGCTTAGTTTAAAAAAAAAAAAAAAAGGAGGAGGAGGGGATTTGGAGGGCTTCTTTTAACTGATTTTTTTTTGGTTCCCATGTGCTTAGATCTTAGTTCAATGTTATTAGAGGTATGAGTTCCTGTCCTAGTGCTGCTGGACTTTCCATACGGTTAATGCTCTCTCCAAATGGTGACAGGGATAACCCAGGAGAGCCCTAGACCTGCCTTTTAATTGCTTAACAAAAATAGGAAAACCAGGCACTTTCTACCAAGCAGTTCTGATAAATTCCCAGGATTAACTCAGTTGAATAGCTTAGGTCATGTACCAACCCTGAAAACATCACTCTTACAGAGAGATGGATTACATTGGTGGGGAGACTGCCTCACCTGCTTACCCTGAAAGTTTGAATGGAATTTATAGTTGCTCTCTAAATGGCCCAGACTGAGAATGAAACTCTGACCAGCATTCATCCTTCTAAAAGGCAGCTCTGATTCTATTAGCACTCTCTCTCTCTTTTTAGTATCATGTCATCTGCAGATAGTACAAATCGCACTCCTTTCTTACCAATTGTGATGCCTTTTATTTCTTTTTCTTGTCTGATTGCTGTGGCTAGGACTTCCAGGACTATGTTGAATAGAAAGGTTAAAGCGGACATCCTTGTCTGGTTTCTGACCTTAGAGGTCTCAGTTTTTCACTATTAAGTATGATGTTAGCTGTGGGTTTTTCATATATGGCCTTTATTATGTTGAAATATGTTCCCTCTGTGTGTACTTTGTTGAGAATTTTTATCCTGAATGGATGTCATACTTTGTTAAATGCTTTTTCTGCAACTATTGAGATGATCATATGTTCTTATCCTTTCTCTTATTAATGTGATGTGTCACATTGGTTGATTTGCAAATATGGAACCACCCTTGTATCCCTGGAATAAATCCACTTGATCATAGTGATTTCTAATGTATTGTTGGATTCAGTTTGCTAATACTTTGTTAAGGATTTTTACATCTATGTTCATCAGAGATAATGGCCTACAGTTTTCTTTTTTTTGTAGTATCTTTGTCTGGTTTTGGTTTCAGGGTAATTCTGGCCTCATAGATTGAATTTGGAAACTTTCTTTGCTCTTTTATTTATTTGGAAGAGTTTAAGAAGAGTAGGTATTAACTCTTCTTTAAATGTTTGGTGGAATTCACCAGGAAGCCATCTGGTCCTGGGTTGTGGTTTGTTGGGAGTTTTTTGATTACTGGTTAACTTTCATTGCTAGTAATTAGTGTGTTAAAATTTTCTACTTCTTTCTGATTCAGTTTTGGGAGGTTGTATGTTTCTAGGAATTTATCCATTTTTCTAGATTGTCCAATTTGTTGGCATATAATTTTTCATACATTTTATTATAACCCTCTGTATTTCTGTGGTGTCACTTGTTATTTCTGTTCCATTCCTGATTTTATTTATTTGAGTCTTCTCTATTTTTTTCTTGATGAAAGGATTAGCAAATTTGTTGATCTTTTCCATGAACCTGTTCCTGGTTTCATTGATCTGATCCTATTAAATCTCTTGTTCAAAATATTACGTGATTGTCACACATGCCCTGGAACTTTCTTCAGTGGTCTCTTCAGGTCAGAATTTCCTATTCATTTCAAAAGTCACCTCAAGCACTACAATTTATAGGAAGCTTTTCCAAATCCTCTTTCTTCTGAAGCAGTGATGCTGAAATCTTTTACAATTCAGCTCCCTTAATTTTCCTTTGTTACCTATGTTATTTCCATGTAAACACCTCTTCTTTGTAATAACAAAATTTACTCAGTGGCAGGATTTGTGTTGTATATTTTTTTGGTCTCAACAATAGAGATCATAGTATTTTTCTGTGGTATATCAGAGTCTTTCAGATTTTTTTTAGCTATGACCTACTGCACAGTGTGTAATACACACACATCCTAAAAACAAATAAAAATTCACAATAATTTTATCATGTATAATAGTTTCTTTACTATTCTATTTATTTTATTTTAAAGTGCTGGTTACAAACACAACAGTTTGATTTCATATCCCCCATTTTGCAAAATATTATGGAAGATGACCCTCCAAGGTTTATGAAATGAATTTTTGCCAGAGAAATGCACTGAGAACTTTGGGATGTAAATCACTTTTGGAATAGAGAAGTCATATCAAGAGAAGAATGATGATTAATTACATGGTGACGATGTTTACCACCTTCAGACATTGTGTTGCTATGTAGTAAAACGCTGATCAACAAGAGAACAACAAATTCCTTTGCTGTGATAGTTGGTAAGGGATAAGTGGGTAACTTATGGATTTTGATTACTATTGGCAGAATAATTTACACAGGTTTAATAAATATGCTTATTAAGTAATAATTTTGAGGGGAATGTTAACAGCTGTTAGATTTATATGGTAGTAATAGATAACACTATGTGCAAGATACTATTGTAAGCATCTTATTTATATATCTTAATGATTCCATGAAGTCACCCTTGAAATGATCTCTTTGTTTTTCAGTAGTTTTCTAGACAAGGGAACAGTCACAGAGAGGTCAGTAATTTTCCTCACTTCTCTTTTTATTTACATGGCTGAGTATAATGCCAGGTTTGAAGTGTAGTGTTGGGTTCGAAGACAGTGAAATCTGGCTTTCAGTCCCTATGTTTCATACATAAATAAATGGTATCTAGCTGGTATCATTGAAAAAGGCAATTATGCTAAAGTTATAGGACCACATTGATTCATCCTAATTAAAAGTAGTGAATTATCACAATTTAGATTGTAGTGATTACCATTTAACTTCAGTCTAATGATGAGTAGTGTTCAAAATATTTTAGAGGGGTGCCTGAGTGACTCGGTTGGTTAAACGTCTGCCTTCAGCTCAGGTCGTGATCTCAGAGTCCTGGGATCAAGGCCTGCAGCAGGCTCTCTGCTCACTGGGGAATTTACTTCTCCATCTCACTCTCCTTCTGTGTTCTCTCTCTTTCAAATAAATAAATAAAATTTTCAAAAAAATTAGAAATAGCATATGAGTTGGATTAGTCCTCGTAAATCCAACTAGTACAGACATTTCCTTTTGAAAGCAAATTATTTAAAACCATAAATTGGTGTATTCTTTCTGCATCTAAATATTTAAACATTTTTAAAATAAACTCTTCCAGAAACAAAATATAATTTTAAGTTGGAATTTCCAAATATATTTTCTATAATCATATATAAGAACTAATTTATTGATCAATAACAGAATTCTGAGAAACTGTAAATATAAAATTAGTGTCAGAATATGTCTTTGCCATCACTGTACAAGAAAATACTGTTTTTGAAATCTACTAGATTTTTTTAGGGAGTTCAGTAAGCTTGTGGATACATAAGAATTAATAGAGATACCTTATATATCTTTAAATATGCCATCTAGAAACTATTTTTTATATTTATTATTTATTTTTAACATACTTATATGAAAAAAATTATGAAGACTATTTCTTCAGCTTTTAGAAATTGTTCATTAAAGACACATGCATTGGGGCACCTGTCGTTAAGCGGCTGCCTTTGGCTCAGGTCATGATCCCAGAGTCCTGGGATCAAGTCCCGCATCGGGCTCCTTGCTAGCGGGAAGCCTGCTTCTCCCTCTCCCACTCCCCTTGCTTGTGTTCCCTCTCTTGCTGTGTCTCACTGTGAATAAATTCTTCTTCTTCAAAAAAAAAAGACGCATGCATTATCTTTCCATTTCCATTACATATACATACAAGTAAAATAATTTTCTTTTGGACATGTTACTAGGATAATATTTCTCTCTCTTAAAGAATTAATATACTTACTTGTTGAAATTATAACAGCTCTATGTATTTTTCCTTTGCTCTCATTGTCAGAGCTAAGCTATCCAACTTGTTCAACTGAAGTAGCTATCCTTAGCCTACGGGCAAATTTTCCTTGTTTATTTGGCTTACTATATTGTATATTTACTGTTTTTTTGTTAAAAAGGCACCCATCTTAATTGTACAAAATATATAAATCAGTAAAATGGAAAAAACCATAATTTCTGTGTTGGAACCATAAGTATATTATTCGCTTTATGATGTCTTTTAATATCAAAGTTGAATTTCTCATGTCTTTTTATTGCGTAAATAATAATTTAGCATGCAGCTGTATCATAATTTATTTATAGCCTTCTAGCATTGGACATTTAAGGTATTTCCAGTGTCTGCTATTAAAATAATTTTTCAGTAAACATTATAGAAGTTCCATCTTTGGACAAATGGCTTATTATTTCTACAGGATAGATTTCTAGAAGTATATATTTTTTTTTAAATTTTTAAAAGATTTTTTTATTTATTTACTTGACAGACAGAGATCACAAGTAGGCAGAGAGGCAGAGAGAGAGAGAGGAGGAAGCAGGCTGTCCACAGAGCAGAGAGCCCAATGTGGGGCCCGATCCCACGACCCCGGGACCATGACCTGAGCCGAAGGCAGCGGCCTTAACCCACTGAGCCACCCAGGCGCCCCTAGAAGTATATTTTCTGGTTCAGAATCTACTCTATAAAATTTGCTTCACTTTTTATCCCTAACTAGAGTGATTTAAAATGTCTACTGTTGGGGCACCTGGGTGGCTCAGTTGGTTAAGTGTCTGCCTTCAGCTTAGGTCATGATCCTGGGGTCTTGAGATTGAGGCCTGAATTGGGTTTCTTGCTCAGAGGGGAGTCTGCTTCTCCTTCTCCCTCTGTCCCTTGCCCCCACTGTGTCTTCTCTCTCTTGCTTGCTCACTCTGTCTCAAATAAATAAAATCTCAAAAGAAAAGAAAATGTCTATTATGTGTGGGCACTAATCTATGTTAGGTAACTTTATTTTTTTAAAAATCTGCCTGTTTTATTTATGTTGTTTATTGAGAGAATCTCCAAATTCCTTTAAAGGTAGCATAACATGAATAACTAAATTATAAGATTGCCACTGCATTTTTCTCAGGAACAGGGAAAAAAAAACCTGAAATAATGGTCATACATGACATTTGAGTGTGCAAATGTTAATAGTGAAATATTCCTAAAGATAAATGCCCACATTCAGAGATTTTTTAATTTATAAAAGCATAACATTTATACCTTGAAAAACTCCAGAAATGCTTTCCTTGGTCCTGTTATCAATTGGTATCATGCTATTTTTGACTCTGGTGCTCTATTAAACAAATTCTCTGCCTTCATGATGGTTTTAGTTGTGAAGACACATGCAATAAATACAAACAGAAGTCATATCTATTTATGCATTCGTTTGATTATTTTTTAAAATAATTACCCATTTTATTCCCCTAAAAGATTTGATATGGATATAGATATTATATGATTAAGAGGATAGTGTTTTGAAGTTCTTCAAGTGTTTTAGACTTGTGTAAGCAAGGAATGAATGCTGGAGTATGGAGGGAAGTCTTTGTGGAGAGAATGGGTTCACAGCATATCAGAGGCAATGGTTAGGTAGAGAGTTGGGGAGGAACACAAAAGGCGTGATCAGGAGTGAGCATCTGAAGGTAGATGACTTATTTTTGCCACCATCGGGGGAAACTTAGCCAGATGAGGTAGTACCAGATGATGCAAGCCCCTGTGAGACTCAGTTTGTAGGAATTCTCTTTCTCTTGAAGCCTGGTGTAAGAAGAGGACCCAAGAAGTCAGTACAGTGCATTTCCATGCATGGGAGTAGCATGAAACAAGAAAAACTTTGGAAAGATAGATCCCGGGTTATTGTAT
Organism: Taxidea taxus jeffersonii; assembly: GCA_003697995.1. Classification (NCBI taxonomy): domain Eukaryota; kingdom Metazoa; phylum Chordata; class Mammalia; order Carnivora; family Mustelidae; genus Taxidea; species Taxidea taxus. The sequence goes on along the minus strand of RCUC01097715.1, from coordinate 27,472 downwards.
GCAGGTCTGAAGGAAAGAAAAGAATGGAAAACAGAGAGCTTAGCTAAATCACTTCTGTAAAAATAAAAATAAACTTTCAGAGAGCTTATAAATGTATTTGAGGTCACACAGTTAGTAAACAACAAAGGTAGAATTTGAATTCCAGTCTTTTTGATACCAAAATGTGTGGGTATTAGCCTAGCATTGTAGATTTCACTAGAGATGGAAAAATGTTAAAACCAACTGATACGCAGATGTTGAGAACAAAATTGATGAGTTGTGTTTTGATTATACTGATGAAGATAGAATACTATAAACAAAGATGATAATAAACCGGAATTTCCGAATTGGAGTTTTCATAGAGTTACACAGAAAACTTAGTAAGTTTTGAGCATTTTGAGCCATTTAGAAGAGAAATTGTGTGTTTGTGTGTGTGCGTGTATCTGTGTAAGAGAGAGACAGACAGAAAAGCAGAAAGCAGGGATAGGTGGGAGAGAGGATCGTTTAGAGAATGAGAGAAGTAAGAAAGCTCAGAGGACCCAGGGAAGAAAAGAAGGTGTAAAGAGGTGGAGAATTCAAGAATGAAGAGCTCTGTGCTACAGAAGGCAAGAAGAGAAATGAAAGTTTGGATCTTTCAAGGATAGGTATTGTAAATATCCTATACCTTTCACTTGTTTGTAAGTAAGCTTTAAAATCCAGAAGTGATAATTGAGTAAATCCTAGGGATGAATGACACGGGAACACAGGAAAATATTGTCAGGAGAGGAAATGGAGATGCTGGCATATGAGAAGAGGCCATGAATGTCTGAAATAGAAATTCACTTTAGTTATTCTAGTCCCCCCCCCACCTTTGTTGTCAAAATTTGAGTCTATTCCATCATTACCTGTACTGTACGATTAAGTTCAGAATAGCACTTACTGAGCATCCATTTTACCTAAGTTATTCTCCGAGGTTATAATATAGTTACAGAAATTTGTATCCTCTGATTTAGCTCTTTTTTTCTCTTCATTATCAGTATTCTCATAGGACACCAGTGACTTAAAAAAATCTCTACATCAGTGGATTCTTCTTAGGTTGTTTTTTTTTTCTTTCCCCTGTCTTTCATGGCTTTTGACCCCATTGACCAACTCTCTTTCTCCTTTACAGTTAAATTTTATATGCTGCCCTTCCATTCATTTGCTTCTCGTCTCTGTTTGCATTGCTATGTCCTTTATGCCTGCAGCCCACAAGATGGAATTTCCCATCAGTTGTCTCCTCATTGTGCCATGTTCCATAGTTTCAATTTTCCTGTGTTTTAAATATCATCACCCTATTAAAGGTTTTAATTCTAGTTCTTATTCATTCTAACTACTTCTTATTTATTTTAATCGGTGAGTACTCTGATAGTGGGGTTTAACTCAGCTTCCTCATTCATACAGTGATCAGACTGACAAGGACCATCTTCATTTTTCCTTTAAATTTTTCCATTTGTGGTCGAAATCTACATCTTGAGTTCTCAACCTTTCTGCAGACTCCAGGCTGATATTCCCAAGGTGTCCTGCAATTATTGTCACTTCCCCGGGTTTAAAAATTGACTCTCCCATCTTCCACCTCAAGGCATGTCCTGATTCCTTGATTCTGCTAAAACTTCCGCCCATGGCTTTATTGTTTTTTCTCCTCTCTTGTCCAGTCCAACACTAAGTATAGCTCTTTCATTTTTTTAAGGTAGGAATCATCTTTTTAGATATATAATTTTTCCTTCCCTTCCTTTCCTTCCCTTTCCTTCCTTCTCTGAAAAGTTGTACCCTAGGTATAAGGTTGTACACTAGGTAATAATTGCTGAAGGGAGTGTCTCATTCTTTTCTTCTTACCTGACTTCTATTAGTTCTCCTTCAGAAACATGGAATCATAATTAAGACCAATTAAATGAGAATCAGAAACATTTCTTTTTTTCCCCTACTCTTAGCTGAAGTACAACATTCAAACCACCTGAAATAGAATAAACTGGTAAGAAAAACAATGCTGTTCTTTGAGCCCTGATAGGACATAAATTCAGTGAAAATCTGTTCAAACCACAACTCTAATTAAAGGTTTTAACTGCCAAATAATATGTTCTGGTTAAAGCCAAGTTAGTATTATAGAGTGTTTCAGGAATAACAGCACAGGCTTTATACTTTGCTTTTGATTTTCTCATGGGAAACTCATGTAAAGGAGAGTGATACCTCCCTATTGACTTTAACTTTCAGAAATGCAAAGTATGCTGAAATTGTACATAATTCTCTTCTAAAGAAAAGGAAATAGCTTTTCAATGGTTTTCCTCAGTGTCTTATTGAGTTATGGTGGGGCACAATTATGTCTCTTAAATTGATTTACCAGATGGAACGTTACATTTTCTATTCAGCTGATTAAGTTGCAGGAGCCTGGAATTGTATCTCATACCATGAAGATCATATATAAAAGCATAAATATTTTAATTAACTACATTTTGAAACTAGCTGATTAGAGGTTTAAACTGTTTTTTTTCCCCCTCCTTTAACTTACATTGTACTAAAAAAAGGAAATTGTTCTTAAGAATGGGCCTTATCATACAGTTGTTATTTGGCTTAATAATTTAATATCTTAAATGGAACCTATAAAGAAAAAAAAATAAAATGTTCCTACTCGAGTGAGTTTTGGAAATTGCTTGCTTATCATGGCTATTTAATACATACAAAGTACTCTTAGCATTATAGGGTGAGAAGAAATGATCCTTAACTTACACCCTCATGGATCTTTAACATAAAAAATTTAAAGAAAAAAGCTCTATTTTTGCCTTTTTTTCTCCTTTGAATCTTTCCACAAGTAAGAAAATATATAAATAAAGCCTTTACCTTTTTTAGAAAATTAAATCTGTTAAAATAGTAAATACTGGGTGGCGCCGTGGCTTAGTTGGTTAAAGCGCCTGTCTAGTAAAATAGTAATTACTAATTTTAAGTAAATTATTGTCCTGGCAGTTTGCTAAGTGATGGGCATCTATCATTAAAAGCTTTCTTTAAGGGTGCCTGGGTGGCTCAGTGGGTTAAAGCCTCTGCCTTCAGCTCGGGTCATGATCTCAGGGTCCTGAGATCGAGTCCCGCATCAAGCTCTCTGCTCAGCAGGGAGCCTGCTTCCTCCGCCCCTCTCTGCCTGCCTCTCTGCCTACTTGTGATCTCTCTCTGTGTCAAATAAATAAATAAATAAATCTTTAAAAAAAAAAAAGCTTTCTTTAATATCTGACTTGCTTACCTAAAAATAATGCCATAAAAATATAGCACAGTAAAACCTGATCTAGTCAGGACAAATATTTGAGAATATTCAGACTTCCTTAACACTGCCCACACTGGAATTCCTTAGACTGCCGTATTGGCTTCCTATGGCTCCTGTAATAAGTTACTGTAAACTTAGTTGCTTAAAACACACAGAAGTTCAGAATGGCTGTCTCTGGTGTCAACAGGGCTGTGCTGCTTTCTGGAGGCTCTTCCATCTCGTTGCCCCCTTCCAGCTTCAAAGCTAGCAGTGACTAGTAGAATCTTGAACTGCATTGCTCCAGTGCTCACCCCTCTGCCTCCCTTTTTGTGTTTTGTTTTGTTCTGTTTTTCTTTTTGACATTTCAAAATGCCAATGTGATTCTCCTGGGTCCACCCGGACAATCCAGAATAATCTCTTTACATGAGCTGATGAGCAGCCTTCAGTCCATCTGCAACTTGAATTCTTTTTTCACGAGGTAAAGTAACAGTTACACGTTCTGGAAAATAGGATGCAGTTACCATGGCCGAGGAGGCATGATTCTGCCTATCCCAGCTAACTTAGAGTTTTTATTAGGATGATGTTTGCTACAGAATCCTTTGACTGACTACTTCTCCATCATTTTATTTGAAGTTTGAGGTCTCTGTATCCAGAGAGTCATCCAGAGAAAGTAGGCTAACGGAAGGTGCATAACTGAAGGTTTGTCTAGAGAAGGTTCTGGGGTGACCTTAATATATCCAGAGGCAAAATACTTCCTTTAAATCAGTCTGAGGTGGATAGGAGAGTTATTTTTATGAACAGGTTTTCCAGAAACAGTCTATAATAAAGACAATAAAGCTGTGTGCTCCATTGAGGCAAAAAAGAATTACCAAGAACATCCCCAAACCATAAAGTTTACAAAATAAAAATTTGCCAAGGGAAGTAATTAATAACAAGACCTGCTTAAATGACTTAGAGGGTTTTGAAACGGGACAAGAACAGGAAGCCAGGTAGCGTTTGAGCTGCGCGAAGGACACAGTGCTGTTGTTCAGAAGTCCATGCTGACCCTTTCTTTCTTTTTTTTTTTTTTTTAAAGATTTTATTTTATTTAAAGTGAGAGAGAGAGAGCGAGCACAGGCAGACAGAGAGGCAGGCAGAGGCAGAGGGAGAAGCAGGCTCCCTGCTGAGCAAGGAGCCCCATGTGGGACTCGATCCCAGGATGCTGGGATCATGACCTGAGCCGAAGGCAGCGCTTAACCAACTGAGCCACCCAGGCGTCCCATGCTGACCCTTTCTTACTGGTACTGTTGATTCCTGGCAACTGGCTGTGTCTTGGGTTTTGAAGGGCCGAGTATACTAGCAACTGCACCTCAAGGCTCAAAATTGCATTGAAGCAGTTAACAGTTCCAAATAGTAGTAATTAAAAACTAAATAAATATAGGGGCACTGGGTGGCTCAGTGGGTTAACCCTCTGCCCTCGGCTCAGGTCGTGATCTCAGGTCCTAGGATGGAGCCCCGCATTGGGCTCTCTGCTCGGCGGGGAGCCTTCTTCCCCCGCTCTCTCTGCCTATTTGTGATTTCTCTCTCTCTCTGTCAAATAAATAGATAAAATCTTAAAAATAAATAAATAATAAATAAATAAACAAATATATATGACAATGACGACATTGACTGGAAAGCCACTTAAACTAAATGGAACAGTGAGATTCCCTGAGGAGACTAGTGGTGGAACTACCTTGCTTGTAGTGACATAACCCAGAAAGCCCAAGACACACTGGGCAGCTGGTTCTCCTTCATCTCCTCAGGGAGTCTTCTGCCATCACTGCCCTTCAGCCCCCACTCTCATCATGCCTCTGTAGTAGTTCAGTGCCCACCCAGTTACTGGCCATTCTTTGACTCCAGCGTACTCTTGTCCAGTCAGTCCACTGTCTTTTTAAATTTTAAGTCTAGTCTTCCTACCCTCTTGCTTAAGAATCACGCAATACCTCTTCTGTCATCTTGAAGGCTGAAGTCCTTACGTGACATTCACAAGCTTTCTCCTCCTCCCACCTCACTCCTGCTCTAACCTTCTCTTACCTGTCCCTACTCTACCTTCTCCTACAGTTTGGTCCCAAAGGACCAAACAAGTTGCAGTCCTTTGAAAAACCCTTTCTTCACACAAGCCATTCACATCTGGCTTTCCAAATGGTCCCTGCTTTTCCTAAAGTGTATGCTTGAATCATTCAGATGTTTCTGTAAATGCTCAGCTGATACATACTCCTTCTGTGAAGCTTTTCTTGGTGCCTTTCCGTCACCCACCAGGCTACCCTAAGCTCTCACTCCATTTTTTATTCCAAATATATATATGCCCCAGTACACCTGGACATATCTTTTTGTATATATGTCCATATTAAAATTAGAATTCTCTACTTAGCTGAGAAATCTTTCAGGATGATATCTGTGGCTTGTTGACTATTATATCCACACATCTTCAGAGCGTTCATAATAGGCACTGAGTTAATGTATCTTGTATGAATAAATAAATGAATAGAGGAAAATAGGAGCTAGTATATCTCTCTTTTGGTATTCAAAAATATGGGAAGACTCTTTATCAAAGAATTTTTTTAAAGATTTTATTTATTTGACACAGAGAGAGAGAGGGCAAGAGACGGAACACAGGCGGGGGAGTGAGAGAGGGAGAAGCAGGATTCCCACTGAGCAGGGAGCTTGATCCCAGGACCCTGGGATCGTGACCCTAGCTGAAGGCTGACACCTAATGACTGAGCCACTCAGGCGCCTCAATCAAAGAATTTTTAAGAATTCGAAGTCATATTTGGTAGGAAAGAGACTGAGTGATTGCTTTTGGTTGGCTGTAAACTGGGTATGTCAGAAAAAAATGAAACAAATGAAGTAAAAAGCTAGACAATAATTTTATAGTTTTATGGAAACGAATAGAAAATTTTCAGATAAACGTCAGAGACAAAAATTTAAAGCCATATATTCAAAGGATATAAGATTTATAGCATTTCAGATTAGACAGTGATTTTGCTAAATTCACCGTGTATCATTCTATTCTCTTCAATACTCTCACACTCTTTAAAGCCAAGGGAATGGATATTATTGCCCACATTTGCAGGCAAGAAAATTGAAGCATAGAGATATTGCATAGTACTTGGCCCCTTTCACAGCATTAGTGGCAGATTCAGGGCTGGGAACAACACCAGACTCTTATGAATGTGGCCAGGTAAGATACATGCTGAGAGCACAAATAAGGACAAAAAAGGTTTAGATTTATGGTGATATCCAAGGAGTTATTATGTGATAGGTATTAATTTCTGGACCATATAGTCCTGACTGTGAGGTTGTTTTCTAGGAAAAATTGCATTCCTATTGAATACTGGGCTGCCCCAGTGCAGATCTCACCCCTGAGAAGGTCCTCACCCTGTCAGGAAATCAGTTCACATCTATGTTTACACATGAAGCTCTTAAGAAGTGTCTGGGTAGAAAGTGTGTTAAAAAGTTTTACATCACAAATAAAATTACTCTTTGTGACACTTCTACTTGAAAGAATATATGAAAGATCCATCAAATAAAGAAAGCAAATAAAACTGTAAAGTACATGGTATAATTTTTTTCCTGCATAGACAGGAATTCGTTCATTACTGAAAGTATTAACAGAATTGAATGATTTATTCTGAATATTTACAAGGGTAGAATGTTAGAACTAAAGAAGCTTTTAAATAAAGAAGACATGAATATATCTATAAATTCAGATTCCTCCCAAAGTAGAACATTATTTAAGTTGTGAAATACTAGTTTAGAATTAAGACTTTATTAGAAACTTTATTAGAAACTAGATTGAAGAAGACTGAATATGCTCCTAATCTAGTTTGTTTTATTAAAGTGATAATTCAACATTTTGCTGTATTTTCAAACTACATATTTTCAAAATTTGCCTTAGTAAATATTTTATACTTGAAAAATTAAAGCATGTATAAGAAAGTATTCTAGATATATATGTCTAGATACATATGAAGGTATTCTAGGCTGTAGGGCATTATGATTTCCTTGAATCCAAAACATGTTATTTTTGGTGCCTGCCAGAAAAATGAAATTCCTTTTGCATTCCACATCTGATCTCTAAGACCTCTTGCCATAACATTCAGCATCAAGAAATTCTTAGAAATTAGAAAAGTTGAAGTTCAGCTAGTTCTCTTTTCAATAAAATTTGAAACCCAGCCTTTAATTAAGTTACCTTTAAGATATACCCAAGCTGCATTTATTCATTCAGCAACTGTTTATTGAGAGTCACCATGAGTCTATGCAGTTGCTAAATGTTGAGAATAGACACAAAATTATTACACTGACTCTTCTGAGTACTATGTGTGGTAGAATAATTTCAGTGAAGCAGGGAGGGTTGGAGCCATATTGCAGTGGTTTGAGGTTAGGAAGTGGTGATGGCAAGTGTAAGGCTACTTAAAAAAAAAAACAAAACTTTACTTTGAATTAAAGTATAAATACAGACAGTAGCTAATAATATTTATATCTCAGGAGGGCTTATTTTTATTTGAATGGGAAAGATGCCAGCATGGCTACGTGCTAAGAAGAGAGACACAAAAAGAGAGGGAATTTGAAGATACAGATTGAACAGCTTCTCTTAGTATTGCATAATTTAGCTAATTTTTGCTTGACGTTTCTTTGAAGCCTTATCTTCCACTTAGTATCCCTTCCCCCACCTTGTTAGCATATTTAATCTTTATACCTTCAGTTTGCCAGCACCTTCCCCTAGACAAGGTTGCCTTCCACCTCTGCCTGTCAGAATCTCAGTTAGTCCCCAGGATTTCCCCTCCCTGCCTTTCAGCCACACGCTGCTTATACTTAACTTATCATATGGCATTGATCACTGTTAGTCTTTCACTCATTTTTGCAAGACCATGAATACTTGGGAGACAAAGGCTCTCTATTTTATATCGGTGAGGCACTTGCCTCAGCACTTAATACCCGCTTTTTCACATTTACTGATTCATTCATTCAGTAAGTAGCTAATGGGTTTATTCCATGTCATAGGTATAGCCGAAGTGCTGAATGAGTAATGAAATATCACGAGACCCACTCCCAGCCCTCATGGAACTTGCTGCCTAGGTTCTCAATATTGCTGTTCAACAGCTCTAAATTAAATGGCATTAAACAATGGAACCCACTAGATAAAAAGATTTCATTTTAACTAGAAAAAGTGATGAAGTATTTTATAACTTAATATAATTTGTTCCTGTCCAGAATTGTATTGTTGGATTAAAGTATCTGTTAAAAATGGGAATTCGTACTTTAAATGTCCTAAAATTCAAAGAAAATTGTTATTTCCTCTTCTGTTTTCCCTAGTATTAAAGGAAATCTAGCATTGAGTAGCAATCTATATATCCATTTATTCATTCAGTCAATTTTTACTAAGCCAGCTGAGCACTAGGCATTCGGGAGAAACACTGGTATGAAAAAGGGTATGGGATTACCCAGCAGCGTAAAGTACTGCTCTTAGTTAGAGGAAGTTCAGTGGACCCTTGAGATTTAGAAGTGCCCACTCTGGCTCACAGATGAAGCATCCCTGAATACCGAGGTAGAATGCCCACGCAGAGCTGAGAACCCTCCCCTTCTGGACCGTATTCCTGTTAGACCTCCATGCTGTTCTGAGCTGCTTCCTAGGACTCAGTAATTCTCTTTGCCCTGTATTCCCTTTAGCATTTTTCTAATCACAACAAGGTGGTGGTTGTTGTTGTTTTCAGTTGTGGGGAACCTGAGAGTTAAACTCCCATGTCAAATAGTGGAAGGAAATACTGACGGATGCCTACACAGATTCACAAAGATATGTGCCACCATCTTTCAAAGCAGCACTGTAGATCACCTAAACGTCTGGTCACTAAATGTTTAAATAAGATATTGCATACTCACATGTAAATATAACTTAAATAATATATGATATATCCATATAATGTATTTTTTTAAGATTTTATTTATTTATTAGTTAGAGAGGGCGAGCACAGGCAGACAGAGAGGCAGGCAGAGGCAGAGGGAGAAGCAGGCTCCCTGCCGAGCAAGGAACCCAATGTGGGACTCGATCCCAGGACGCTGGGATCATGACCTGAGCCGAAGGCAGCCGCTTAACCAACTGAGCCACCCAGGTGTCCCCCATATAATGTATTTTTAAAAGAATGTATAACTGCTTGGGTAAATATTCATAATACACTTTTAAGGGAAAACAGTAAATGGAATCTTTTTTTTTTTTTTTTTTTTTTTAGTTTTTTTAAAGATGTTTATTTATTTGAGAGGGAGAGAGAGCATGAGCATTGGGGGTGGGGAGGGGGAGAGGGAAAAGCAAACTCCCTGCTGAGCAGGGAGGGAGCCCTGACCTGGGGTTCAATCCCAGGACCCTGAGATTATGACCTGAGCCAAATGCAGTTGCTTAACCAACTGAGCCAATCAGCTGCCCCAGTGGAATCATTTTAAAGAATATATAATTGTCCATGAAAAGACTCATAATACATTATTAAGTGAACAAACAGTATATGATCATAAATAAAATTTGATTCTCATTTTCCAGCACTTTTATGTACAAAACACAAAAGAAACATGTTAGCAGCCTAAACTCAATTTGTCCCATTTCTGAAAATATTGAACATATATGACCTATATAATCAGAAGACAGCAACAAATGTTGTTATAAAATAAACACTTCAGAAGACCACACTGTGAATTGAGTAATGTGAATAATGTTTACCAGTACGCTTTTTGAAAAAAGAATAATCCTTTTTAAATAAATAGATATATTTGGTATATTCTCAATAAGAATATAGATAGATAGCTACAAAAATATTTCTGAGTCAAAAAGAATCGTATTATAATTTCTCCAGGAAATCGCATTCATAAATTACCATAAATGTGGCTAGTTACTAGAAGCTAAGATTACCAAGGAAATGATTTTTTTAAACTTGTATATCTGAATTACATATTGTTAAGTTGTTATAATTAGAAAGAATTAGGCTAGAAATTTTGCTCCCTAATACCAAAATGTATAAAATCTGACTCATAACAGCAAAGGTCCATATTATCTGAGCCAAAAAAAGCAGAAGTTATGTTAGATTTGTAGTATTATTCTGAATGCTAACTTTGAAAATATATAGCCTTTGTCTGATTAAGAAAAGTTTTAATTAGAGTAACCTATATCTTTAGATCAACTAGATTAGAGAATTTCCTGTGTCTCCGAAATGTATTTTCATAATTTTAAGGATTACTTAATTGAACAGTTCACCGTGGCATGAATTCCTACGAGCTAGCCTAAAAGAGAGAAGTGACTCAAGCGGAAAGTTCATTTTCCTAAAGGGCATTCAAAAGAGACTGAATGAATGACAGGTTTTATGTGCCTTGTCCCAAGTGACAGTAGTGTTGGAATATGGCAGCTCCCAAAGTAGCCCTATGGGTGGGAGAGAGCAGGAGAAATCCAGGAGAGACGGAGGCTGAGTGGACGAATCCACAGATATCTGGCATAGCAGGGAAGAATGAAAATGCCAGAGAAGGCATCTGAAGTTGGCAGTAGAGCCCTCAGCTTCCTCTGTGCTTATAGTGCTAAATGTGCACTGCAGGTAAAATCGTTGAACATATAAATATTCTTTGGTATAAAGTTACACTTATTAACACAGAACTAAATTTTGATTGATAATTATCTTAATTAAGAGTGTTATTGGCCATCAACTGAAATGTCTTCCTTTTGTCCTTATAATCATTTCCAATGAGAATGAAGAACTTCTATATAACGTGATAGGAGTATTGAATTTTTGTCTAAATTATTCGTGTAAAGAATATTCATAATTTAGGATTAAGAGTGAACAGAGACAAATGCACACAGTAGGCAGTCATTCTTCATAGAAGGTAATCTGTCTTAAATAGACAGAAAACTAAATTAAATAGTAATTATAAACAGAGAAATTAAAAAAAAAAACTAAGGAAAATACATGGAGTCAGTTACCAACAAAAAAGGGTGGTTTTTTTTAAAGGTTTTATTTATTTATTGGGGTGCTTGGATGGGTCAGTGGGTTAAAGCCTCTGACTTCAGCTCAGGTCATGATCCTGGGGTCCTGGGTTCGAGCCCTGCATCGGGCTTTCTGCTCAGTGGGGAGCCTGCTTCCTCCCCTCTCTCTGCCTGCCTCTCTGCCTACTTGTGATTTCTGCCTGTGAAATAAATAAATAAAATATTTTTTTAAAAAGGTTTTATTTATTTATTTGAGAGAGCATGAGCGAGAGAAAGCAAAAGAGCATGAGCAGGGGGAGCAGCAGAGGAAGCACCAGAGGGAGAGAAAGAAGCAGACTCCTTGCTGCACAAGGGGCCTGATGTGAGGCTTGATCCCAGGACCCCACGAGCATGACCTGAGCTGAAGGCAGCTATGTAAACTGCTGAGCTACTCAGGCACCCACAAAAAAGGGTTTTAAATACACTGAGTAAAAGATCAGAAACAGGACTATCGCTATTCTTGTTGTTGTTTTTAGTAGGTAACATTGCATTAGGCAAAGGCTGTAAACCAGCTGTAGCTCTCTGTCCTTCCACTTTTTTTTATTTGTTTTGTTTCAATATAAATTCCTTAGTCTTATATATAAGCTATATTAAACACTTGCTTATTCAACATCTATTTATTGAACAGCCAGCCAGTTGAGCTAAGCACTTTATTCCATTCTTTTGATTTTCCACCATGAGGTCTGTATCGTAGGCATCATTACGGCTCTGTGATACATGATAAAATGATTCACCGATCAAACAACTCCCCCAGGGTTGCAGTTAGTCCATGAAAAGTTAGCACTGAAATCTGAGTCTGGTCTTTTTGTTGTCAGAGACCTGTTTGCTTCTGCAGAAAATACTTTCCATATCCGTAAGTGTGTGTACATGTACAAAATTGACACCCCCGCAACTCACACCAAATCTTTCAGTGAAATGACAAGTCTGGGCTTTGTCACTTACTGTTGGAATTCTAATTGTTTAACCTGGGCTTCTGCTACCTACCTCTCCTATTTCTTTCCTGGTGGTTTTGCTCGTACCTTGCCATGCCCGAGTTCACTCCGCACCACGGATGTCAGTAGGAGAAGTAAAATTTGAAGTACGTTTAGCTCATGAGGCATCTTGCACATGTTTTCTGTTTCTTTTGTTCCCTTCCTAATTGCTTTGAAGTGAAGAGAGCAAAAGCTTTCAAGTCTGTCCTCTTTATTTTAATATTGATTGTTTTCATTTAAATAATGATAATCAATTTTCCATGCAGGGTTTTCATCCCAGCAGACAAATGCATTCAGATGGGCACACACACTAAAAAGCTTGCCTTCTGTTTCTGTGATTAATTGAGATGTAGAGAGTGATGGGTGTGGGGTAAAAATAGAAAGGCAATTAGTGCAACTAGGCATGAAATAACATTGAGATACAAGCAGAATGTCTCCCCAGTTAGTGATCTCTTTCTGGGCTCTTGTGGATTAGCATCCCATTAGTAAGTCACTGGAATGGAAATCTTCAGCCTTTGGGGAGACCAGAGCATTAAAAACGGAATTAACTCTAGCTGCAAACTGAGTCAGCACAATAGGTCATTAATTCGACTCCTTGGGTATATATATCATGCTGAGCTTCGGTGTGTGGGCTTCTGAAATATTAGGGGTAAGTTTATAAAGCATTGCAAGGACTAAATGATGGTTATCTATCATTCCATCCTTCACTCTCACCACTGAGATGCGAATGTCTCTGGTGGTTCAACACCAGTATTGAAATACAGACAAAAGTTTTTACTAGAACCAGTAGATATGGGCCTCTACTTAGAAAAGCTGTGTACTGTGTATTTTGAAAAAATAAATTTCTCTTACACTTACAGAATATTAATGATTCCTAGTTTTTAAAAAACTTCTTCCTCCGGGCGCCTGGGTGGCTCAGTGGGTTAAAGCCTCTGCCTTCAGCTCAGGTCATGATCCCAGGGTCCTGGGGTCAAGTCCCCCATCGGGCTCTCTGCTCCTCGGAGAGCCTACTTCCTCCTCTCTCTCTGCCTGCCTCTCTGCCTACTTGTGATCTCTGTCTGTCAAATAATAAATAAAATCTTTAAAAATAAACAAACAAATAAATAAATAACTTCTTCCTCAACTGATAAAGACAAAAATATCACAATGCCTCAGATAGTATTATTCTGAAGATTGAGAATTACATCTTTCTGCATGAAGTTGACTTGTTTTGCTTTCTTTAGAAATAACCAGTGGCATTAAAAATGTTTTCATGGGGCACCGGGGTCTCAGTTTATTGAGTGTCTGACTGTTGATTTTGGCTCAGGTCATGGGATTGAGTCCTGTGTTCGGGCTCTACGCTTAGCAGGGGGTCTACTTGAGGATTCTATCTCCCTCTCCTTCTATCTGCCTCTCCTTCCCCACTCCCCCACTCCCCCATGCACATGCTCTCTCTCTCTTTCTCAAATAAATAAATCTTTAAAAATTGTTCACAAATAAATTTCTAAGTATAAAATATATTGAAATAGTGAATATTTTCAAGCAACCTATAGTACTCCCTGGTTTCTGATACTCTTCTTTCTTACTCTTCTACATCCTCTTTGCGAATTGCTAACAGATAGTATTATCTCCTTTGATCATCCCCATGTAGCACAGTCATTAACAACTGCCATTTACTGATTGCTTACCCCAGGGTGTCTCACACTTGGCAGTACTGACATTTGAGTCCAGATAATTCTTTGTTGTAGGGCTGTCCTGGGCATTGTAGGATGTTTAGCAACATCCCTGGCTTCTACCCACTAGATTCCAATAGCTGTACCCCGCACGGACCATCAGAAATCTCTGCAGACACTGCCAGTCGTCCCATGGTGTCAACATCTTCCTTGACTGAGAACCACTGGTTTATGCTCTATTAGACATGATCTCGTGTGATTCTATAATAACTTTGCAAAAATGTGGGACTTTGTGAATGGGAGCCTTGGTAGGAAATAGAACCTACACAATATTTACTTACAACTTACAACTGCTTAGGGATGTTAAGGCACCCAGAAAATATCAGTAGTGAGAAGTCATTCCCACCCCAAGGGCTGAAAAAGCAAGGAGAGGAGATAATGTTCCTGGGGTGTTGGGAAAGCTGCAAGCATGGAGAGGCCTCTAGAGAGAGATGAAATCAGGAAGAGACAGAACAACACCATAACACAAAGAGCAAAGGATACCCTGGCTCCTCCTTCCTCCTTAATCCTTTGTCACTAAAAAGTCCTACAGTAGGTGAGCCCAAATGAAATCCAACCAGCAAAGGACTGGAGTGATGCAACCCCAGGATTTAGTCCTGTGGGCTCAGACACAGAAGGAAAATGGAATCCATGGAGGAAAAGAAAAGAAAAAAAAAACTGTCCCCAATTTCACATGAAAAACTGAGGTTTAAAGAAAAAAGTAATTCACCCAAAGCCAGTGTCCTCCGTACACTACTAGTAACTAGTAGCTAATGTGCATCAATGAATGGACATTCAGTGAGACTATGAATGTTACTCAAGGTTACTGATTTCAGTAGCTGATAGAAGTAAGAGCAGACCCAGTTCTCATTCCCAGTTCACTTTTTTTGTGTTGACCTCTGAAAGAAATGTATAGAACTGTATATCCAGCCCATTCTCCAGCAGACAAACATGACATTGAAACCTATGTGCTGACCTGGAAAGTCATTTTTTCCTAAAAAGCTTATGGCACTCTAGGTTTCATGTAGAATGTTTAAATGGCATATGCTGTTTTTCCAAGCTTTTGGCACATTTTTGTCCTGATTGCAGAAACTCGGCCCCAGCTGGTGCAATGTGTGAGGAGAAGGAGGAAGACTGGACTGAGAACCAGGGGATCTGGGGCCCAGTCCTGGCTCTCTCAATCCTAGCCCTGCAACCCTTAGCGGGAATAGCAGTAATTAAAATTCCAGAAACCGTTTCTTCTCTTTTGAATTCACCCAGATCTTCACAGTTATTTTCAGGTTTCTAATCAGATGGCCATAACTCTAAAGAAGGTGTTAGATTTTCAGGTTTCACAATTGAAGAGTCAGGATCAGAAAATGCTAGAGTCTCACTGAATATCCCATAGCTGGAAAGTGGACTCAATGTCACCTCTTCCCACAGAAGACATAGTGTACTTTCTACCCCATTTACAGTGATAAATCAGTTGATTTACTTCCTCTGGACAGCCAGTTGGTAGCATTTAATACTTTAAGTTTCATCATGAAGGCATATCTAGATTAAAGTCTTCAATTTTTGTCTTCAGGTTATAGCAAGGCTATAGTGGAAATCAATATAGTTAGCACATAGGGATTCCTCATTTCTTCCTTCCTTGGTTTCAGATGAGTATATTTACTGACTGGACAGCTTTTTAGAGACAAAAACTAGAGTGTTTTAAGGAATTTTAAAATAAATATATACAGGGGCACCTGGGTGGCTCGGTGGGTTGGGGCCTCTGCCTTCGGCTCGGGTCATGATCCCGGGGTCCTGGGATTGAGCCCCACATCGGGCTCTCTGCTCTGCGGGGAGCCTGCTCCCCCTGCCCCGTCTCTGTCTGCTTCTCTGCCTGCTTGTGATCTCTGTCTGTCAAATAAATAAAATCTTAAAATAAATAAATAAATATGTATATACAGGTAAATCTAATAAGTGAATTAATACAGTTCCATTTT
Source organism: Taxidea taxus jeffersonii (assembly GCA_003697995.1). Lineage (NCBI taxonomy): Eukaryota > Metazoa > Chordata > Mammalia > Carnivora > Mustelidae > Taxidea > Taxidea taxus. The sequence goes on along the minus strand of RCUC01097715.1, from coordinate 11,606 downwards.
TCTCCCTTTAATCCTGGGTGAATCGATGCTATTATTTCAGATTCAGAAATCTCTACTAAGAAAGTGGGTTGACACTCCCAGAAAGTCTGGAAGGTCCTCAGTCCTTTGCCCAAACTATTTACCTTCTTTGCCTCAAGGTGGGGGGCCCAGGAAGTGATACATTTCAGGCGTTCAGACACTGAGCTTCTTGTTCTTAGTCTTGCTCTCTGCCCACTCCCTCTTTTACTCTGCAGTATTTTCAGGCTGCCCCTTTTCACTGTTTTCAGCCATAAAATCAAGTGTATAACACCAACAAATTAACTTGTTTTATTTTTCATAATTGAATATTTCTTTCAAGCTCCTGTTTCACCTGCCTTATTCCAAGTGAGCCTAGAATGCAGGGCTTCTCAATCCAAGGTAGAGCTGGAGAGAAGGGAAACAGAAAAGAAAAAGACAAAACTAAAGTATAGATATTTGAAGTCTAAGCATAAAAACAAGCAAGGAAGAGAGAAAGAAAAGATTGTAAGTTCTACTTTGATAGCCTTTGTAATCAGGCAAAAATACAAAATTCCTTCAAAGAAAACATTTTCACTGATCAAAAATTCTGGCTGCATGATAACATTATATCTGAGATGATTAGGAATTCCTTGGGAAATGGTTTATAATTGTTAGGGTGTTCATACATGAGGAAAGGTGGAGTAGCAGTATTTTCAGTATTTAGAAGAATAGATTTGAGCTAGATTATCTAGATACAGATCATGGTGTCATCCCTTTTCACCTATGAGACCTTGGGCAAGTTACTTACCCTCTCTTTGTGTTGGTTTCCTCATTAATCAAATATAAAGAGATTATGGTTAAGCAAGTTAATAATGACAAAGCATTTAGAACGGTAGTGGACATAGAAATCATTCTGTGGATGCTAGTTGTCATTGGATACCCTCTTTCCATCATCCTCCTCCCCAGCACCATTATCATGATCAACACTAATTTGTACTACGTAGGGACTCAATCTAATGTTCCCATTCTTTTAGAGTATAATTACGTAGAAACCTAATCCATAATAACTAAATTATAGAGCATCACTGTTTAGAATAGTTTAACCAAAAAAAAAAAATGTAGGAATAATGTGCATTTGTACTTTGGAGTGTATAACCTTACTCAGAACTTTCTATTCTAAGAGTTGGCCACCCTTTCTCTCTTCTTGATTGTGTACTAAATCTGTAGAAAGTCTTATTCATAGTGACTCTATTTGGTTTGGTGTTATGATACCAAGTATATTTTCCCAGGATTTCAGGCTAGAGACTACCGACAAAGAAATATTCCAGGAGTCAGAATTAGACATAAATTGTATGCTACAGAGGTGTCTTCTTATTACCAGAAGTCAGGCCAGAGTCTCTAAAATCACATTAGGGTACTGTTTTTGTGGGTATTGAGTTTCACCCTTGAGAGAATTAAAAGAGCTGACAATGACGTATAATAAATCTTACACTGACCCAAACATATTTAGTGATTAAACTTCCCAGCAATCCCAGTTCTGTCAGCTTAAATAAGTAGAAAACTTATATTTTTACTCTTCTTTCACTTTCCATTTAGATAAGTAGATTTCATAGAAATAATTACTATATTTGTCTGTTTAACTCATTTAGAATTAATGCCTTATTTACATGCTTGGGATTTTAATTTGAGATGAGAAGGAACCAAGAAAAGTATGAGCCGTTTTTTATACACAGGAACAACTGGCTCTCTATTTTTTAATTTTTATCTATTTTCTTTGTCTCAATCCCCAGCCTCTGAGCCCAACTTGAAGGTGCGGTCCAGGTTAAAACAGAAAGTGGCAGAGAGGAGAAGCAGCCCCTTACTCAGGCGGAAGGATGGAAATGTTGTCACTTCATTCAAGAAGCGAATGTTTGAGGTGACAGGTAATTGAGGACTGTGCAGACATACACTAAAAAAATGCCGGTAGGAGGAATGAAAATAAATAGCGTAGAATAAATATGGCTGTTGCGTATTAAAAGTTATTTTGAGGAGAAACATGTCTTAAAAGGAAATTATATTGAACATGCACAAGTAGCTTAGTAAACCTTGCCACGCGTTCTCCAACTGTGTTAAACAGGAAATGAATGAAAAACAGAACTGTGTGTCAATCTAGGCATAACTAGGGAATGCCAAAGTTCACCTTCATCTTTTCAGAAACAGGCAGTCCGTTTTAGGAATGCCAACCAGAAGAGTATAACTTTTAATGAAATTTGATCAGAAATGAGCAGAGGGAGGTCCAAGAGGAACACTTCCCCCCATACTCAGACATGAATGTACAAAATACATCTGGGAAAATTAAACTATGTGGAACAGCAAAACCTTGACTTTTCAACAAATTTACAGAACTCATAAATGACTTTATGTGTTTACTAGTGAACTGGGACTTATGGCAAGAGGGGGATATATTGCCTTTTAGGAAGGGAAAGAAACTGTCATTTTCACTAGTCTCCAATGGAAGTGTTCTTATTTTCTTAGCTGCCTGGTTAGTGGTGGGGTGAACAGGTTAGGAAATTCAACCTGATGTCTTACAAAGCTTTCTGGTCCCAGCTGTACCTGGTCTGAAATTAGAGAAGACCTAGGGATACAAGAACCAAAAAGACTAGCCAAAATAATAATACGGACTACTGTTTATCGAGTACCTACTTGGACCTATATGTGTTGTATTTGGTCATTTCCTTCGGTTGCATCTGTAGAGAAGGGGTAATTGGCAACCATTTTTTTTTCCCATTCTCACGGAAGATTGTGCTTATACCAGTGTAGTCATTTGCTATCATTTCTCCAAGATCAGATCTTATACTTAGCAGGAAAGGGTAATAATTTTCCAAAATTATTTGTTTTCTGTATCTCCTGTGGCCATAAGAACACCTACTTTGGGGAGACAATAGAAAAAAGATTGTGGAGGTGGGAGTAGAAAAATACAGAACACTAATGCGACATGGTAGTTTGACAGGTTATTTAGGAAAAGCAAAATGTGCAGTCTCCCACTCATTCCTGATAGATTAATAAATTTAATACAGATTTAATTAAAAAAACTTTATCTGAAGAAAAGTATTAGTTGGAAAATTTTTCCTTGACCGATAAGAAATATTAAATAAATAAATATTATTTTACCAAAGTATATTTTTTTCAGTATCAAATATAATCACTAATTTGGACCAATTCTAAATTCAGAGCTGCAGACTTCTTTTTTCAGATCACAGATTTGTACCTAAGTAAATAAAAATCTTAATTAAGCTTTCATAATAGAGGTACTTGGTGGGGTTGGGGAGTTGGAGAATGAATCTATTTTAATGTAAAGGAGATGAACATATCAATTGCCTAATGTAAATAGATAGAAGTGATTTTTCTAATTGGAGAGAGTACGCTCCCTCATAACAGGAAAACTTGATGAAAATAGAAAGCCATATACATTGCTTTGCTCTTTTTGTTTGTTTTTGCTTTAGGATCTGATCAATCTAAGGGCATATTTATTTATCCCAAAGTTCTCTTCTGTTTTCCTATCAGTCTGTTCTTGATGATAACTTTTTCCCCACCGTCACATGCCACATTGCAGTGGAATTTTGCTCAGTACATATCTGGGTAATGATTAATTCTAACTTAAAGAGATGATAATTTGCTGGAGTTTCCCTCACGTTTCTTTATTTTTGAAATACCACATTTTTCAGAAAGAGACTTGTATGTTTATTTGATGCACATTTCTGGTCATTGAGCTAGGACTTGTGGACGCTTTGGTAGACTTTTTTAAACTAGCATGTTGTACTTATTTCCAATGTCTTTGGAGGATCTGAACTACCAGAGACAGATTTATTCACCTGTCCTCCACCCCCTTCCTCTGCCAGCTTTCACATACTGTGGATGAGCTCTGGATCTTCATGCTGATTATTTTCCTGTCTAGTCAGAGACCATCGTGGCATCATAAAGCAGATAACTGCTACTGTGGGTCTTCTCCCACCTCTGCATCTCCCTTCCCCATTTCCTAGGCTGAAGTACCTGCTTTTTCCAAACCCTGTGCCCCTCTCCTCCCAAAAGTTGACATGGGAACCACTTGCTCTCTCCCTGTTTTTTAAGTTCCACGGTTTTCTGCCCTTTTTCCCACCAAAGCCATGTTATTTAACAATCCTCAGCCTTGGCCCCTCCCAGTGCCTTCTCCTGCACTCCCTTCTTCTCCACTGTCCCTATTTCATGAACTACTTCTACTTCTCTTCAAGCCCCAGTTGCCATCTGATTTCTTCTCTGAGATTTTCTCAGTGTTCCCAGAAAATCAGTTGCTCCCTCCCCCTGCCCCCCCCAGGTCCAGTGCCATGTTGTAGAATCCCGTTGTAGCATGTATTTGTGGCCTAGAATTCTCGTGCTCACGGCAGCGATTTCTACATAAGGAAACACTTCTGTCTGAATATCACACCAAAAGACAGAAAGAATATGACTTTAAATTGACAAGGCAGACGTAAGAAAAGAACTTTTTTGTTTTTGGTTTTTAAAGACAGGATATGAAAATGAGACATTAATGAGAAATCGGTATTGAGTCACACAGCAAAGGCCAGAGTTTGGAGGCTGGGAAAAAATAAGCTCCTTGAAGTATTTTTTTAATGTGAATTTTCCTCATTAAAAGAGAAGCAAATAAGAAAGAATCAAAGATAAAAATCAGATTCATCAAAATGCAAGCAGAGAGAAAGATGTGTTTAAGGCAGGGAGAAAGATGCCTTTAAGAATTTTACACCCATGTCCTTTTTTTTTTTCCCCTCATCAAAATCTTCTATAATGTTCTCTAGCTATTATTCTTACTTATCTAGAAACTGGAGTACTGCATTGTATCTTAACAGTGAAAACACAGGGAGAAAAGTGGTAGCAGAATTCAGAAATGTTTCAAAATTTTTCACAGTCCCTTTTATGGACTGACACAGGGCTTGTTGTTCCCATAGTGGGGAAAACAGTGTTTGGTGCTATATGTCACTAACAGTGTCCCCGAAGCTCATCCTTGTATGGTTTTCATGAATCTGCTTGTGCTTCCCAATGTCTTCCAGAATCCTCAGTCAGTAGCAGCTCTCCAGGGTCTGGTCCCAGCTCACCAAACAATGGGCCAGCTGGAAACGTTACTGAAAACGACACCTCGGGTTTGCCACCTACTCCTCATGCTGAGGTAAGACTCTTATTATTTTGGTTCTTTTAAAAATTAGATCCTTGAATAGCCCTATAAAACAAAGTGATATTTCTAAAGTATAAAGCCACCTGTTCTTAGTTATTTTTCTTATAGGCTTATCATATATGGACTTGAGTTAGACTTGATCTTATTTACCAAGTTTGGATGACAATTACTGTTTGGAAATAATGAAATGTAACCCTCAGAAAAAAAACACTCTTAGAGATGCTGAAGTTACACTGCCCAGCAGTTGTGCAACTCAATAGTGTTGGGTTTGGTTCTTGGTTGTTCTGGTGGGGGTAGACCCATAAGCAAGTAAAAAAAGACTTCGTGCAAACCTCTCAGAAGAACAGCCTAGCAAATTAGGTTTTATCCATTTGCCCTGGAGAGTAATGAAAAAATAAGTTAAGTATTACAGGTAAGCATACAGTTCTACTGAGCAAACATTAGCAGAGGACCTACTAAGTGCCATTCATTTTGCCTGGCAATGGGAATATAAAAATGAATAAGATATGAACTCTGTTCCTGAAGAATGAAATGTTAATGGAAATGGATCTGATTGTATGCAGTCAACCGTTATAACATTTGTTTTTCAATACCTAATTCATGGAAACCAGTGATACAAGAATAGAGAAAGATAAATTTTTGAGTCAACCAGAATTCTTCTATATAGGTTTGGTATTAAGCTAAGCCATGGCAGCAGTCTGGAAATAGCCATTCTTAGGGATCCAGCTGTTTTGAAGACACCATCAATTGACTGAAACTCTTGTTTTTTCTTTTCTGTCATTGTAATGCCTCCTTACCATGATTTGTTCTATGCAGGGAAAGCTGGTACAATAACTTCTCATATGTAACTGTAACATGTTTCTTTCCTTATATTTGATATAGTCGTGGTAACTTAGGGTTGAAAGAGACTGATGAAATCTCCGATTCTGGCATCATCTATATAGCTTTCCTGATGTGTAATTTTCAAACTTTCGCTAGCATACTTCTACGTACAGGGAGCTCCCTTTGCTATTTCCTGAGACAACTCAGTTGATTTGAGAGAGTTCGCTTGACAGAAATGTCTTCTGTACATTATGCCAATATCCGCATCTCTACAATTTCATATACACACATACTTAGAACAAATTATTTCTAAATTGTAAAATTACCAGGCCAAAATATAATTGAAAGCAGAAAACCAGAGGTTATTTCTGATAAGGACTGAAACCAATGAAGTCACTTGCTCTGAGAACATTTGCATAGTTCAGTTTTTTGGGTTGTTTTTTTTTTTTAAGATTTTATTTATTTATTTGACAGAGAGATCACAAGTAGGCAGAGAGGCAGCAAAGGGAGAGGGAGAAGCAGTCTCCCTGCGGAGCAGAGAGCCCAGTGGGGGCTCCATCCCAGGACTCTGGGATCATGACCTGAGCCAAAGGCAGATGCTTAACTGACCGAGCCACTCAGGCACCCCTGTATACTTCAGTTTTGAGTTTTGGTTTTCAGGGCCTCACAATACTTGAGATAGAAGGCAAAGCTCAGTACTGACCAAGGAGGCTAATCTAACATGAAATTAAGCTGGAATTTCAAAAGCTCATGTCTACACTATGTTGGTGAGCCCCTCACCCCACCCCACCCCCAGAAGTGTCTGGATGCAGACCAGAGCAGGCACAGGATTTCTCCGTGAGGAGTTTTAACCAGAAGCTTGTCCTTGCATGGAGTTATAGCCCAAATTTCTGTGATTTCAAACTGTTATTTTGGTTCAAAGTGCCCCAGATTTGTTAGGGCTTGTAGGTGTCTGGAAAAGCAAATATAAATCCTCTCTATACCTGCATTCTAGATTTCAAAAATCTCCTTCAATTTTCCGAGGAAAATGGGGAGAAGGGATAGACATTCTCTTGTTTATAATCAGCTTTCAGCTACTTAAAGAATAATAATTCAGGCCTCACATTATCTCCAGATCCTTCACCTATTTCTTGTTTTTCATGGTGCTGCTGTCCCTCTTTCTCGTTTTCATTATCCATTCTAAAACATGATACCAGATAGCATAAGGACTTCACATATACTTGTGATCAGAGATGTAAGTGGGATTCTTGGACTATTGGTTATAGGTATTGTATTCCTGTTAGTACAATTATATGTCAATATTGGTCAGTTTTCTGTGACCCTTTAGTCAGTTTCCAGGAAAAGAACAACTTCATCACAGGCAGTTCTAAAAACTTTAGATTTCCATTGCCTCTTAGTTTGAAGAATGTGATTCTCAGTAATAGTGGAAACACTAAAGGGTCTGGATTCTAAATCAGCTCTGGATGAGTTCTGTGGTCCTGGAAAAAGAAATGTTACATTAAACTACATTCAGCAGTATGTATGATTCTCAGAAATGCATTGTTAGGGCTACAAGGTGCAGAAGACCACTTAGAGTATTTGATAATATTTTATTAGGTTCATGGGGTGCCTGGGTGGCTCAGTGGGTTAAAGCCTCTGCCTTCGGCTCAGGTCATGGTCTCAGGGTCCTGGGATCAAGCCCCGCATCGGGCTCTCTGCTCAGCGGGGAGCCTGCTTCCTCCTCTCTCTCTGCCTGCCTCTCTGCCTACTTGTGAGCTCTGTCTGTCAAATAAATAAAATAAAATATTAAAAAAATATTTTATTAGGTTCAGAAACAACAGTACGGGTTCTTGGTCAGGAAAGCATAGGTAGTAAAAGTATATTTTACAAAGGTTAAGGGTGTGATGGCCACAAAATTTAGCATGATGGTTACCCCTCTGGAGGGACCAAGGTAGGGAGGGTGGGGAGAGACATGGTTTGTTACTAAAGAGGAAGATATATGTATTCTTTCATTATAAATATACATCTACATATATAGTACTTAGTACAACACAGAACCAAGAAATATAGATTTCTGAGATTAGAAATAAATGGAAAAGGGGAGATTTTTCTCCTTACTTCAAGCTTTTTATGACCTGTTGTGTTGAATATCCCAGATATGAGATCCTATCTTTAAATTTCAAAATACATTGGAGAATAAAAATTAAAGGAATTTGCTTATGTTGTTTTAATCAATTTTTTATTCCTAAAACCTTCACTGTCACAAATAATCTGTTTAGAACGCTCTACCTTTTCATCTACTTACTGAGCATTCTGTTACTACAGACCTTTCCTTCCACCCCACCAGTAAGGGGGGAAAAAAAACAACAACAACACACACACACACAGAAGGAAATGTGATTTAATGGAGTTTGAAAGAGTAGAGGTATTTCTTCAGGTCAGTGACAGGACACTCACCTCCAAAGCTGGAAAGACTAGTTCAAAAGCAAGCAGTGACTTACTTCATAATGAATTAATTGTGTGCCTGAACTATGATCCAAAAGGCCAGGTGGGCAGACCTTTATGCACTGATGGGTAGCCTCTCTGTGGCCCAAAACAAAAAATTCAGCCCTGATGGCTAACATGTGGTTTTCTGCTGCACTGCAGCAGGTCTGTAATGTAATTCATAGTGGGGAGCTGAAGAGACAGCAGAATTCAGACGGAAACTCTCAACAAATTAATATCTTAGCTCTGTAACACAAAATGCTTGTACCTAAACTAGAAAAAGAGGAAAACAAACATTTTCTGCCAATTCTTGATTAACAATCATTTCGGATTTAGTAAGAGTTTTACAGACATCTTCCAAGATTCACAATAGTGTGGAATTTCATATCAACAGAAATAGTTTTAAGGCGTGAAAAAAAGATACATCATCAACTCTACTTTCAAAAGCCAAGCTAGTTTCACTTCACCATTTACAAAATAGGCGTATTCTACCATCTTCGGTTAAATAACACCAGCGAATTTTCATTTTTAAATAGTTTAACAGTGTACATTTTGTATGAACTCTTTATTCGGTGACCTGTAAGTAGAAAAGCACGTCACCTAATTCTTCCAGAGCCCATGAATGGGATTCTACTCCCTTTTACTGCTTAGGAAAGAGGAAAGTAAGGCTGTGTCTCAGGCTGATGTTGAAGCTTCTGCAAAAAGACAATTTTTAGCTTATAATTCACTTGTCCTGCAAAATGTAGCTGGAGGTGAAGACAGAAGTAGGAGGAGAATTTACTCCTAAGTCCCGGCTGAGGAAACAGCACAGTGAATTCAAACGTATGGGTCTTCCATTCGGAAGGCTCCTCAGGAACCTGGCTCCAAAACCAGCTACTTTGTCATCATCGGTTAAGTCGATAAACTTGTCCTTGACCTTAGATTCCTTATCAAGTGAACGGCAGTCTTGCTTCCTCCAACAGCCTTGTTGTAAGGAATCAGTGTTGGGAAGGCGGGTGGTGAATTGTGAAGTGTGAAAGGAGTTCATTTTCTGTTGTTGTTATCAATACTGACTCCTAGGAGGGAAAACTCATTAGCATGTTTGTCTCCAAGCCAGCGAATCACATGTGAGAGCGAGTCTCCATCTGCTCAGACCACTTCTGCTCCATCTCTTCTATTTCTTGCATATGCTCAGTCCTGAACTCGGATTGTTGGAGCTACTTGTTTTACTCATTTGTAAACTTGGTTGGGGAGCTGAAACCTCAGGAGTTTCTATTTCCAGCTCCAGTCAGAAACGTCTTTACCTATCTAGTTACTTTATTGTTAATACTGTGGGCCTGTGGCTTCAGATGTTTCCACGAATATCAACACCATTATTTTAGATTCCGTAGATTTATTTGATAGCTATGTTAACAGTAGCCAAGCAGCTGGTTTATTTCTATTTGAACATTAGTGGCTGGCTCCGCTATGCTATTTTTTTTTAATCATATTTTTTTTCCCAGCAGATACAAATGATTTTTTTAAAAAGGACTCTAATAATAAGGTTAAGTACTCTAAAATCATCTGAAATGTCACTTGTTTTGCCCCAAGCTAACATGACTCATCTGCCTATTGTTTCATAATGGCTGTTGTGACATTTGCTGTAAATGTTATGCTCCGTTCTGCGTGGGTGTAGAGCTAGGGTTTTAGATGGCAGAAAATAAAATGCTTTCCCCCCATCATTAGGGAGAAGAGGTTGCTATGACAGAAGAATCATTTAGGAGGAATAACATGAGTCAATATTGTAAAGCAAGACCTTTAATGAGACCTTCAGCAGTGTTTTTTAAGTGGAGAGGGAGCCCTGTCAGATGATAATTTCTTGTCTTCAGATCATTTCATAGTAATACATCCTTGGATGTTCTGCAAAAATAAAGATTAAGAGATCTAAGTTTCTAAAAAAAGTTCTGCATCACGTGGAGCTGTTCATTGTCTATCAGCTGTCTGAAAGGACAAGAGAAAATGAATACTACTTAAAAAATAACAGGGAAAACTGTAAGAAGTATTAAAAATTTTTGTTTTTTTTTTTTTTTTTTTTTTGGTTTGGAATTCTTTCTTAGTTTTTTGGTTTTTTTTAAATTTTAATGTGGCTCTCTCTCTTCTTTTTTAAGTCTAATTTGGGGATCTGGGGCCTTTTAAAGCTGCAGCACATTGGGGTTTACAAGCCTGTCTTCCTGAATACCAGCCTAATACACACAGGTGTTGCCTGATCATGCGAGTCAGACGTGCTTCTCTCTCAGGCCCAAAAAGCTGACGTCCAGGGAAGGTGGGCAGCTGGCCATCACAAGCCAGTGAGGGGTAGAGCTGGGTGCAGGACACTGAGACCACACTTCCTTTCACCAGTCCTGACTGCCCCGCACCAGAACTCTGTAGATAACTGACACTCTTCTTCTGATGTTTGTGCATATTGTAGGTAATTTTGAACACGTAATAAACTTAAAATTCTATATCCACTTTTTATATGAGCTTCTTAAAAAGTAGGTGATTATTTACATAACTAATGTTCTATCAAAGTCATCTGTTGACTTGTCTTCAGAGTGAGAAGAGTATTCTTTTTTTTTTTTGAGAAGAGTATTCTTTTCCCCTCCTTCCCTCCCTCCCTTCTGTTCCTCCCTTCCTTCCTCTGTATCTCCTCTCCCCACTTACGTTCTCCTTGTCCCCATAGGTAGTCATTCTCTTCAGTATTTTTGTTTGTATGCTTTCTACATCATAGGCATTTTCTGCTTTGTATCCAAGAATTTTAGTGGGTATAAATGGCACAGTGTTACCAGTCTTATTCCATTTCTTATTTTTATCACTAAGCATATGTTTTTAGACCTAGTCATGTCATTATGGATGCAGATTCCTAATAGTTTGCTTTTAATCATGGTAACAATCCATCATGGCCAGTGCTCCATTGTACCTATCCGTTCTTCAGTTGGATGCCCAGTGGCCTCCAGTTCTCACCCATCACTAGAAACTGCTTCAATACCTACTCATGGACATCACCCTAAATGATGATGAAGGAGAGCTTAAGGAGAGAATTTCTTGAGGATGTAATTCCCCGCAGAAGAATTCTGGGGTCACGGTATATAGCGTAACTATTTTATTGTCCTGAATTATTTGCCAGAATTGCTATATCAGTCTGAAGTCCCACCAGTGATATGTG
>RCUC01097711.1:0-21302 GCA_003697995.1 Taxidea taxus jeffersonii | reverse complement strand
AAAAAAAAAAGAGAGAGAGAAAGAGGAGGAAAGAAACTGAGATTCAGAGAGGCTAGTGGATGGAGAAATTGAGATCTGAAGCTGAATTTGTCTAGCTCTAAAGCTTTTGTCCTTCCCCCCGACAGCCAGCTGCCTCTGTGGTTCCCCACAAAGCTTTAAGGAGGATGTGGGATTCATCTGCGATTCGCTCTGCGTCTTTTATATCCTTGCCCACCACCCAGAAGCTTGTCAGAAATGCAGGGTCTCAGGACCCAATGCAGACTTACTGAATCTGAATTTGCTTTTTAGTGGGAACCCTGGGCACATTCAAGTCTAAGAAGTGCTCCCCTAGGGACGCCTGGGTGGCTCAGTCGGTTAAGCGGCTGCCTTCGGCTCAGGTCATGATCCCAGCGTCCTGGGATCGAGTCCCACATCGGGCTCCTGGCTCAGCAGGGAGCCTGCTTCTCCCTCTGCCTCTGCCTATGCTCGCTCCTGTGCTATCTGACAAATAAATAAATAAAATATTTTTTAAAAAATATTAAAAAAAATATTTTAAAATATTTTTAAAAAAATATTTAAAAAAAAAGTGCTCCCCTAGACCTCTTGCCAAAAGATATGACATAGACCCTCCAAAAGGTAGTGGATAGTTACTTCTCTCTGGTTCCAATTATCATTATTTCTAGAATTGAACTGATGGCTGCTGTTCAATTTAATCACAAAGTGACAGTTTTAAAACCTGTTTGGTGCCTCTTCAATCAAACTGGAATGGAAGAAGTGCTGAGTGATTGAAGAAGTTAGTTTTAGAAAGAGAATTTCTGTTTCAAGGATGTTTCTATAGTCTTTCTAGGGAAGAGGTGCTCATCATTAATGACTTTTTTCCCAGTGGGGATTCAGATCATACAGACAGCAGTTTGGAGGATGAATAGGATGTGGGGGTGCACCCCACTAACCTGGGTATAGGACAAGATGTATCTTTGATCTCACTCTATGGTCTTATGCAAATCATCAAAGTCTATTTATCTAGTGATCTCGGCCTGGAGTATCCAGAGTGATAGCTGGGTATTTTCACGCCATTATAATGATGATTACAGAAACTTGTTTTAAGGCAGGAATATTATGTGGGTTAATATTCAGAGACCTCAAAAAACTCATAGGACTTTAAATATTATTTGTCAGACCCTTCCATCAACCAATAACCCAATCAACCAAACCATTAAAAAATATTTATTGGGAAGTTGCCACGTGTCTTGGAGAACAAAGAGAATAATACTGCTTGTGCAGAAAATAGTAATTATGAATCACTTTCTTCCTGCTCTCTGTTCCACAGGAACTAAGCACAGTTAAGAAGTGTAAGAAGCCGAGATGACAGGCCCTGGGCATGGGGGACTAGGTGGGTGGCAGGGAGAGGACTGTGGTTCTCTTTCCGTTTTCCTATTCACCCTGAGCCTGACCCCCTTGCCTGGCATCCAGAGCAGAATCTCCAAAAGTCTACTGAGTATCTAGCCTTGGAACACAAACAGAGTTCAGGCGCCATGCTCGCTCCTTCTTTCTCACTTCTGTCTCTGATCCCAGATTCCTAACCACTCTACCTTGGGAATATCTTCTCTCCCTGCCCTCCACATTCATTCATGAGCCCAAGCCCTCTATAGGCTTCCTAACATCCAGAACAAATCAGGTTCCCCAAACAACCTTTAATGGCTCCCACTGGCTTCAGAAGAAAATCCCACCTCCTTAGTCTGGCATCGGTGACCCTCTGTGATGTGGTCCCACACTGCCTTTCTAACGTGTTGTTTCCCTCTGTTCATCTTTTCCCAGTCTTCAACCAGAACACTGACACGTGTTCTGGCACAGCGTGTACGCCGCCCCCCACACCCCAGCCCTTGCCTTGGTCCAGTCATTCTACTTGGACCGTTCCTTCCGGCCCACTCTCCAGCTCTCAAAAATCATCCCTCTCCTTCAAGTAGTTTAACCCCCAAGTCCTTGAGGACTGTCTTAGTTTCTACTTATTCCTTGCTGGAGTCTGTTGGGCATTTGGGCTTATCAAGATGTTTTCTTCCTTTGTTGGGTTGTGGGCTCCCTAAGGACCGTGGTCATGTTATAACCATCTTTGTGTCCTCAGAGGCTAATCCAGGGCCTGCCTCTTTTTTTTTTTTTCTAAGAGTTATTTATCTATTTATTTGACAGACAGAGATCACAGAGAAGCAGGCAGAGAGAGGAGGAAGCAGGCTCCCTGCTGAGCAGAGAGCCCGATGTGGGGCTCGATCCCAGGACCCTGGGATCATGACCTGAGCCGAAGGCAGAGGCTTTACCCACTGAGCCACCCAGGTGCCCCCAGGGCCTGCCTCTTAAAGGAAGGAGATGAGTGAACGAGGGCCAGCACCCACAGATGCTATAAGGATATACTTAGTATGAAGAAGTGTTGGAGGGTCTCTTCTTACTAAGGCCGAATAGCTCCAGCACTGACCAGCTGGCTGATAAGGGGAAAAATGAATGAACTTCTCTGTGCCTCTGTTCCCTTGGATAAACTGGCAAGGACAATAATGTCTGCTTCTCAGGGTTGCTGCTTGGGTGCAAATGAATGTCAGCTCAGGAGCATGTACTTGCCGCTGTCTGAACACTGGCACTTCTGTGACCTTTGCCCTTTCTCCTCCCCGTTCCCCCACCCCTTTTCACCTGACTTCTCCCACATCCCTACTGAGATGCCAAGAACTGCAGCAAGACCAGTCACATCTCTCGAGCTTTAGTTCTATGCTGGAGGCTATGTGAGATGTCTCTCAAGCACTATCTTACTCAAGACCCACAGTGACCCTATGAGACAGGTGTTGTTGTTGTTGTTACTATTATTATTATATTTTCTAAAAAATTTTAAATTTTTCTTATTTTTATTTTATTATTATTATTGTTATTATTATTATTCCCATTTTACAAATGACGAAACAGGACAGAATAAATACAGTAACTTGTCTGAGACCACCCAGCTGATGAGTCACAAGACGGGGATTCAAACGCAGCTCTGTCTAAGTCTGGGCCCATGTTCTTCATACTATACCAAATGCCCTTGGCATCCATGCCTAGCACGTTCTGGAATATGCGAAAACAGACACACAAAACCCAAAATGCAAAAACCCAAACCATGTTTAAAACAAGTGCTTAGTAACTTGATAAGCCTTGTAAGTCTCCTCTACCATTCCTCCTTTCCTTTCCCTAGGGTAGGGGGGAGGTCTAGGGAAAATAAAAGAAGATCATCGCTCCCTGGTTTGCCCAGTGGTTGGGACTGCGCAACTCTGCTGTAGTTAACAGAGCTCATTAGAAACCCACGGAAGTGAATTAAAGAAACATGACTTGTACCAGCCTACCTAGCCACATTTTAGGTTCCTGGGGCATATGGGCACAAGCTCATTTAAAAAGCATTTTTAACAAAAGCACACAACAGAAATGTTCAGCATATGTTAGAGTAGGTAGAGATTCATGGACTCCTAAATCGACTTGCTTTTTATAGCTGCTCAGAGAGGGGCAAATTAGTGCAAGCCATTTTTCCATCAGTGCACATGAAGGAGAGGCCAGGCCGAGGAACAGGTGAAGATGCCAAAATAAGTTTTGTGCCTCGCAGGGTCCCAAGCCTCTGGTACCCCCCCAAAAAACCACCTCCCACTCCCCACCCTCCCTCCCTCCCACACAACATGAAATATACCCTTACATGCTCATTCTCTCCAAGGCAGTGCCAACTCTAAGAAACTCCCCCAAAACTTTTTTTTTTTTTAGAGATGACATAAATAATACATCTTAATTAGAAAAGAGGCTTAGGGGAAAAAAATGATCCTCACTCCCACTTTCCTAAAGAAAACATTTTGGTGCTTATCCTTCCAGGGTTTTTTTGGGTTGTTGATAATATATATGATATTATATAGACACACATAAATACACATACGCATATACACATTTATACACATGTGCATATATGTACGGACATTTCGTGTTTACTTCCTTTACCAAACTATGATTATAGTCAGTGTATTGTAATTTGCCCCCCCATGTAATATCACCATTTCAAATCCATAGTGCACAGTACATCATTATTATATAAATAAATACATTTATTTTAGTTCTATGGTATTCTGTGGTAAGGCTTATTGTAATTTATTTAACCACCCAGTGTTGTTGGATGTTTAAGTTGCCTAACCAGGTGCTGTTGGCGACAACACCTCCAAAAGCAACCTCATACATCCCATCCCAAGCACCTGTCCCATTATTTCTTAAAACAAATTCCCTAGGCACTGTATCTTAAAAAACAAATTACTCATTACCGTTGGGTGTTATAATCACTCCCTAATTGCTTGGTGTGAATTCACCCAAAGGCTTCTTTCTTTATAACAGTTATGAGCCCTGACAAAAAAGGGGGTTTGTTGGAGGGGGGAGTATTAAGGAGAAGAGGGGGACAGGAGAAAGAATGGCTTGGGGATCTAAGACATTACCAGAGAACAGTAGGACTTGGTGCCATGGGACTAATAGAGAATTGTAAGGTCAGACTGAAGATGTTGGATTAAAAGCTAAACAACGCAAACTAAGAGCCAGAAAGCAGAGACAGAAAAGGCTCCCACGTTTGCCTCCCTGCTCTGCAATTTCACCAACACTGGATCCCTGGCATAAAATCACAGGATGGCCACCTATCTTGGCCTTTCAGAAAATATTTGGGCAATTGAGACCACAAGGGTATTCATACTAATTGATTCGGTAGTAGTACTTCTGGAAATAGTTCCTAAGGAATGAGCACCAAAGAAAGTGAAAGCCACATGTACAAAGTTGAAGAAATGTCTTTATGTACAGGCTTACTTAAAGGAACAGGAACTTTAATTCAGTGAAAAGAGTCAACAGTTAACTAAGCAATGGTTCAGCTACTGGATAGAGTAGCATATAGCTATCTGGTACTAGTTGTGTGATCTCAGGCAAATTATTGAACCCCTGCTGTCTAGTGAATGGGGGTACTCATATTTATTATTGCAGGCTTGTTGCCAAGATTAAGCCAGATAAATTTCAAGGCCCCTACAATGGTACTTGGCACATAATAGGCGTTGAATACGTAGCAGCTAAATATGAAAAGAATATGTTGCACTTTTGGAAATGAACATAATATAAACCAAAAGGTGCCCACGAAAGCAGAGAGACACCGCTTTGTCATGGAGAACCCTGGGTTCTGGAACTGTGTATCTTTTTGTCTCAGTGTGGACTAGGTGGCTCTTCAGTTTCCAGACTGGAGACCCAGTCTTGTCAATGCTTGAGGGTGTCAGGCCTCGTGGATCTGTCCTTACTCCAAGATAACAAAAGTCTGAAATGGGCGCTAGAGTTGCAATGTACTGATTTACTTGGAGAAATATACATGTCATGTAGAACAGAGATGTCTGTCCCAGCGTGGGATGCTTTCTCTTCCTAGAGGCAAAGAGCAGAGGGCGGCCCAGCAGCAGCGGAAGCCATGATGTGAGTTGAATCACAGGGAGCCTTAAACCCTAATGAGAGGAACAACCCAAGTGTCCATCGATGGAGGGATGAACAAGCAAAATGTGGTTTACACACGCAGTCCATCCTTAAAAAGGAAGGGAATCCTGATTCACGCTACAGCACGGATGAACTTGAAAACATGCTAAGTGAAATAAAGCAGCCACAAAACGAGAAACATTGTAGTAGTCCACTTACTTGAGGCAAACTCATAGAAATACAAAGTAGAATAGAGGATACCAGGGGCTGCGGGGGAGAAGGAACGGGGAGTTATTGTTGAACGGGTCCAGGGCGTCAGTTGGGGAGGACGGGAAAGTTCGGGAGCTGGATGGTGGGGACAGTTGCACAACAATGTGGAAGTGCCTAATGCCATTGAGCTGGACATAGAAAAGGACTAAGATGGTATGTTTTGTATATATTTGATCACTAAAAACAAATGAATAAAACCTCCAAATCAAACGAGAGGGGAAATACAGCATGGCAGTCGAGAGCGTGGGCTCTGCTGCGTGGCTGTCTGGGCTCACCTTCTGCCTCTGCCTCTATGCTAGCCATGTGTCATTGGGCAAAGTATTGATACTCTCCCTTATGCATCTGTGAAATGGGGAATACCTACTTCCCAGAGTTGTCATGAAGATTGCAATGAGCAGACCTAGGTAAATTTCTTTGTCTTAGACTATAACTGGGCACATAGTGAGTCCTATGTAATTGCTAGAAAAAAAAAGTGTCTTTCCTGGTTCCTTTTGAGATTGTTACTATGAAAATCAGAAATATTCAGTCACTGGGACTGAAGCGTTCTTTGTGTGGGGAATTTACAAGGAGTCAGTCAGTCTTAAATTTGGTTTGTAAACATAGAACCAGCAGAAAAGGGTCAGAGAAATTATGTATCCATTAGTATCCAGCTAAGATTTCATCACAGACATTGTTCTGCCAGAAAAACTGGAAGCACTCAAAATCCATTGACTAGACTCTGTGTCTTCTATAAGGGGGCTGGTCAGAGTGGCTGGGGCTTCCTTGTGCCTCTGTCCTTTGTCTGAACTTCCCAGGCTGACCAGTTCCTCCCCAAAGCAGGCAGATACCCTGTGTCCTTTGGGTGACCTGCCATTCTGTGGCCTTCATGGAACATGTACTATCTTTAGCCTTGACTTCCCCGAGAGACTTCCATCGCTCTGGAAGGAGACGCGGAACAATGACAGCAGCCCGCTTGCAGCACTGTGGGTGAAATATTTGAGTTCTGTCACTAGAGCTATCACGGCTGTAAAAATCTTAAAGACAGGTTTTACATCAGTCCTCGTTGCCCAGTATTTTCCCCTTTGTAAGCAATTTTCAGCTGGATGTGTCTGGTTGCTCGGCGCACTGTGTGCAGCGGAAATAAAGAACGTGAAAGGGATGCTGGTTCATGCCACTGGGTCCCTTATTCAGTCCAGCCCATTACCCATCTCTGGGTTGTCCTCAAACACTCAGTGAGCATAATGAGGGGCTTGATGTGATGTCTGAATGTATGATGAGCCCCATTCACTTGCTTTTACACTCCAGTAAACAGCTGCTGAACTCTCTCTGTGTGGTTTATTCTTAGTCTTCTACGGCTTCAAGCAACTCAAAAGCCAGCGATGCCATGTATGCGTTGTGTGTCTGCACATCCACAGCCCCCTGGGCTGGGAGCTGCTGCGATTTGTCTTCGAGGGGAAGGGGGGGATTCCGGAATGTGGCTCCAACTGAATGAATGGTTGTTAAATCTAACCTCACCCTGAACAGGGGCTGGGAAAGACTGTGTTGGAGTCTAGCCTGATCTCTACGTCTTGCCCTTGGCCGGTTGGGAGAGGAAGGCACCAGCCTCGGCCCGGCTCCCATAAAGCATGGAGTAGCTGTCAAGCAAGGATTCTTGGCAACCAGGGCATAAATACCCCAGCTCCCTCCCCACTTTGGTGGCATACTTATGAGGTGTGTGTTTTCTATTGTTTCCTGGATTCTTTTTCCTGTGGAACGAAGCTCCGGTTGCCTGTGGAGGTCTCTGGCTGGGTATGCATTCCCTATGGGCTGCCCTTGTCCTTGCTGTGCTGCTTCCCCACTCCCCCGCCACTGGCCCCAGAACCTCCCACATACACCCACCGCACCCATGTCCCTGTCTCACAGTCTGCTTCGGGAGAGCCTAAGGTAAGATCCACCAAGAAAAGAGCACAAGATTTAAAAGTAGGAGTCCTGGGCTTTGTCCTGGCTCTGTCACATGTCTTTAGGTAACTGACCTCAATTTCTCTGAGTTATAGGTCCCTTACCTATAAAAACTGGAGCATAAAAACACCTGCTTCATTCACTGGGCCATTTGTAAAGCCCAGCTGAGAACATATAAGAGGAGAAACTGCACAGGATAAAGTTTCTTAAAGATGGTCATCATATTGTTTTATGTGGCTCCTCTCCTTCCCCTATTGTCCGCAAGGTGCCCCCCAATATTTCTCTATGCTCTTCTTATCCGTATTCATGCTAATAACCTGTGTACAAATCATGATGAGAAACTCCAGCTTTTCAGTATTTTTGTAGCTAATTCCTTACAATTCTTTTTACCCCTTTCTTATTATGAAAAGTTTCACACATAAAGACAAGAGAAAGAACAGACCAATAAACCTTAGACTTGGATTCAATAACTATAAACATTGTGCCATATTCACATCACCTGTTGGTTTACCTGTCTACCTATATCTGTAATGTATCTTGTAATGTAACTTTTGAAATTAATTTCAAGGCTCCATGACAATTTATCTCTAAGTACTTCAGTCTACACCTCCAACTTGCCACAATACCCTTCGTGCACATAAGCAGTTTAACCTTAAATGTTTAGTATCATCTAACATATCACTTATATTCAAATATTCCAATGGTCAGTTGCATTAGGAATGCTTTTTATAGCATCTTTTTTAAAAAAGATTTTATTTATTTATTTGACAGACAGAGATCACAAGTAGACAGAGAGGCAGGTAGAGAAAGACAGAGAAGCAGGCTCCCCGCTGAGCAGGGAGCCAGATGCAGGGCTCAATCCCAGGACCCTGAAATCATGACCTGAGCTGAAGGCAGAGGCTTAACCCACTGAGCCACCCAAGTGCCCCTTATAGCATCTTTTTAACAAGATTTTTTATTTATTTGAAAGAGAGAGAGTACATAAGCAGGGGAGAGGGAGAAGCAGGCTCCCCAGCGAGCAAGAAGCCGGACGTGGGCCTCCATTGATCCCAGGACCCTGGGATCATGCCCTGAACCAAAGGCAGATGCTTAGCTGACTGAGCCCCCCAGGTCTCCCCCAGCATCCTGTTTTTTTAAAGCCAGGATCCACTCTGGGTTCATTGCAGAGTATCTGTGCTTAGAAAAAACCATGATGGCTCTGATTGTGTGTGTGTGTGTGTCTGTGTGTGTCTGTGTCTGTGTGTGCATGCGTGTGCATGTGTGTGCAAGAATGAGCATGCGAGAACAAAGTATGCACGGGGTTGTCTGTCCCTGAGTGTCCTTGTTCAGTGGAGCCAGATCAGTGTTGTGGCTCTTTGGGCCTTGGGTGACAATGGGACAAATCTGAGTCTTGTCGAGACATTTGATCTTGCCTGGTGAGGTGGCCCCTGCCAGCAGCAGAGGGTTCCAAGCAGGTGGCGCCTGCCAAGCCTGCCCGGCTGCCACGTCAGGGCTGTGCTACCCACTGTTCGGCCACCCTTGGTGGTCACCAGCCGCTCACAGAGAACCGCTGCGAGCGACATCAGCTGTCAGCTGAGGAAGAAGGCATCTTGCCCAGTGATGTAATGAAAGATAGAGTTTCTCCTTTTGTGGGAAAAAAAATCAAACTATTTGGCAGGTAGCACGCCTATTGAGACGAGTCAGCGTAGGCTGTTATTCCAAATTGCCAATGTTCTCCTGTCCTTTCCTGTCTTCAAGGAGATGGTGAGATAATGGAGACAAATGATGAGGGAATTGTGAGAGCAAGCAAGAGTACAGACCAGAATAACAGTAAAGAGTTATAAAGTCCCTGATACATACTTATTAAGTGAAAAATGAATGAATAATAGAAGCAAGCATTGGTGGAAGGCCTCCACAGCAACATGCTGAGATAAGTGTTACCATTTCCCTTTTACAAATTAGGAACCTGGGGTTGCCAACTGGCTCAGGACCATGTAGCCACGACGTAGTGGAGCCATGATTTGAACCTGTGTCTCTCAGATTGCTCCTCTGTGCCCTTTAAGCAGAGCCCCCAGCGGTAAGTAAGTGCTGTGCTCAGCCTGTAGCATAAGCATCTCCAGCCACAGATGTCACTGCCACTTCTTGTCAGCACCGGGCACAGTCCACACAGCACAATGTAGGAGTTCGGGTAGTGTTTGTTAAATGAATGTCGAACCCAAGATATGCAGACAAAAGGTGAAGATCAGCTGGATTCTTAAGGCCTCCATTAATTTTAGTGACTCAAAAGTCTCCACCCAGTTCCTTTTGCTTTGCCCTCTGTGTCATTGTCTCTGAGTACTCTCCTACTTCCCTCAATTCTTCCCCAAATATCCTCCCCAGCCCAAAGCAGCATCTTCCTTGCCGCTATTTTCTGCTAAAATGTAATGCGTGCCAAATGCACTAGGTACTCATATCCCTAGCTCTCCACTACCCTTTTCCCCCAACAAGCTCTTCGTAACAAAATGCCTCCTTGCAGAAATTAGAAAGAAGTGTTCTTTGCAGGGTCCAGAAGCTATGTTCTTGGTTATTTATTCGCCCAGGAGGACCCTTTAGAGACTTACCCAGGAAGAATAAAATGGAAGATGCTGTTATGTCAGATCTGGAAAAGCCACCGTAAGAACCAAATCTCTCCCAAGGAATGAATCCGAACCCAAACTCTGCTTCATATTTTAGATCCTATAAATTCTGCTTTCCCAATGAATGAAAGATTAACCCAATTCATGAAAGTAAAATCAGAGAGATGTAACAGCTGCCAATTCGCTCTCATTCCCCTTGGGAGGTGGAGAAGGACCTCTGAATGTCAGCCCTCTTAAGTTTGGTGACTCCGAGGCTGTTTGGAGCCCTCTCTCACTCCCCTGGCTCATCTACTTCCACCTTAGTTCAGGCTGAGACATGAGGGACAAAAGGTGCTTGGTGGGGAGGCAGGAGTCTAGGCTTCAAGGTTGGGCTTAGCACTTGCCTGGGAACATGAGGAGGAAACCACAGGTATTTCTTACAAAATAGAGGACTACTTTGTAAGCAGAAGCATGAGGTGCTTGGACCCTGCCTTTGCAAGCTTACAGGCTCTTGGAGACTTTTGGAGGAGACAGGGGTCACTAGGCAACTACGCCACCATGGTGCTGCTAAAGTTTGGAAGTCAAGAGGGCCATAGGAGGACATCAGGGAGGGCTTCCCAGAGGAAGCGGCATCTAATATGGCAGTTGAAAGATAAATAAGCATTAACTGGACCAGCTAGAGGAGGGGAGCAAAGTGGAAGAATGTTCCAGAATGTTCCAGGGGGAAAGAATAACATGATGGAGAAGGGCTGGAGCCTAAACTGTGAGGCAGTAAGGAACATGTGATAAAGCTAGAATGGCGAGAAGGGGCCCAAACAGTGGCCTGGGGGCTGGAGACTGGAGGCTTGGAGGACTGTTGGATGCTGACAAGTATGTGCTTTTGATGACAGAGATAAGGAAGATGTGAGGCAGTGGAGTTCTGCATGTGTCAGAGGGCTGTTTAGCTCTCCTCAGCACTGGCTCCCACCAGGCCGATGGTCTCCATCTAGGGCCCCACCCCCATCTTAGCCTCCTGCTCGGATCCAACATAGGGGATTCTTCTTCCAGGTGTTTCTGTAGCGTTCTGCAGATGACGTCATCGTGACCTGCTTCACTGTCTCTGCACTTACGTATCCTTCATCCTTTTATTCACTCAGCAAATGTTTATTGAGCAGCTTCTATACACCAGCCACTGTGCTAGGGGCTAGATAGAGCAATGAACCCAGCAAAGTCCCGGCTCTCGAGGAGCTCAAATTCTTTTCTGTGTGTGTATGTGTGTGTGTACCCAATATATAAATAAACACACAATTTAATGTCAGAGGGAAGAGAAAACAAAGCTTGAGACAAAGCAGGGTGCTGTTTGAGCTAGGTTGGTCAAGTGACCTTTGAGCAGAGATTTGAATGAAGTGGAGGAGTAAGCCAGGCTGACATCCGGGGGAGGCGTGCTGTAGGCAGAGGACACGGTATGCAAATGCCCTGTGGCATTTATGAGGGATATTTGAGGAGTAGCAGGAAGTGAAGGAGGCTGACAAGGACTGGATGAAAAGGAACCTATCAGAGTCAAGGTCAGAGAAGGAGCAGAGAGAGGGGCATAGCATACTGGTTCTTCAGGAACAGAATAAGGGTTCTGGAATGATTCTGCATGGGCAGAGAAGTGTTGGATGTATTTTGTGCAGAGGAGTGACATAATCTGCTTTGTTCTTTAAAAGCGTCAGGCTGACTTCTGTGGTGAGAACAGACTGTAGGGACAAGGGTCAAGGCAACACTGCGGATGGACTTGATGGCAGGACCAGGGTGGTAGCCATGTGGTGGTGAGGAAAGGACGAATTTGTGACATGTTTTCAAGGTAGAGCCAGGAGGATTTCCTGACAGATTGGATGTGGGGAGAGAGAATCAGTCAGTCGAAGGAGACTGCAAGAAATTGCAAAACTGCATCTTAATGATCCTCTCACATGCCACTCACCACCTCCTTCTAGAGCAGTGGTCCTTAGCTGCCCCTCCCCGCCCCCACTTCTCTTAAATTCTGGATGCCTTTGAGAATCTGGTAAGAGCTATGGATTTTCCCCCTGAAAAATTTGCCATGTGCATATACATAAACAATTTTGTCTATAATTTCAGACAGTCACAGACACTATGAATCCACCCCACCCCCGACCCAGGAATCTAGGGGTGAGAGTCCTCCCCCTTAACTGCGGGCTCCTTGGAGCCGGCTGCCCCCTACTGACCTTCCTTTCCTGAGCAGAGTAACCTGAAGACAGCCATAGCTCAGTAAATGTGTCACAATAAACACGTAAAAAACAGAGCTGTCCTGGTGATAAGGAAGCATGTCCTCTTCACACCTCTTCTAGTAACCAGGACTATTATTATACTAGAATAATAACCCAACCCAACCAACCAACCAACCAACCAACCAACAAAAATGCTGGGGAAAGGGGAGAAGGAGAGACTAGAAAAGGGAATTACAGCAGAAAAGCATTTTTTTTTTTCAAATGTTCTTTTCAAAAAGCGTTGGTGGAGATACACCAGAGAAGAAAACATGTGAGTAAAAATGTAATCATTCCGCTGGTAACGTTGGGACATTTCCCACCTCAGCTGCGGGCAGAGGGAGGAGCCTGCTTCAGAATTTGTGCACAAGGAGAGAGAGATCCTGCTTGCCGCTGAGCCCCAGGCCAGGCACGAGGGAGGAGCACTTTATCCTGAGCAAACTCAGCTCAGAGCCCTTGGGTGGTAGGGGGTGGGGGTAGGGGAGTGGCGAGGGGCGGGGGTGGAGGGTCGACAGAGAAAGGCCTGATGGGATCCTATAACAAAAGAGTTAGACACCATAAAAATAAAGTGACATGAAAGTGTCTCTGAATGGTGCAGATTGGGTTCGTTATTCTGAATCTGCCACTGAACATAACTGATGATTTCCGTTTAGCGGATGTGTATTGAGTTCCCCCGTCACAGGTGGAAAACGGAAAATGGGAAGCTTGGGGAAATGAACACTACAAAGCGGAGGAGCAAGAAGCAAGACCCAGATGTTGCCGAGTCTAAGTTTCAATTCTCCCATTCAGAAGGCGGCTCTCTGAAACGCCTGCATGCTCAGCCAGGAGGAAAACAATTAGCCCTCTTTTGTCCTGTGAGTCAGAGGGAGGTTGGAAAGGGCTGTCTGCTCCCCCTTCCTTCCAGCTGACACATCTCCCAGAAGAATGCCATGGGAGCCCCAGCCCTGGGGCGAGAGCCAGTCTGGGGTGGGAGGCTCCCGGGGAGCTGGTTCGGCTGCCTCGGTCCCACCGCCTGGGTCCCGCCGCTGAGGTCTCTTTGCACCTGGTTCCTTAGCTCCTGCTTAAGGACCCAGCCTAGAACACTGCTGCCATTTGGGGACAAAGAATGTTCTCATCGTGCCCTTCCCTGGGATGAGGTGTCTGGCCCAGCGGAAACATAGCCATCTGAACAGATGAAATCCACATCTTGTTCATTTTACTATCTTTGCCCCAGGGCTCAAAGACTGGTTATAATTTTGGTCTTCATTTTCCAGACATTTTTGCTTTTCCTCTAAGTGTAAAAAGGCAGCATGGACTTTCTAAATGATGTGAGGCAAAGAGCAGGAGAAGGAGGAGGGGTACTCTGGAGAGAAAACTACCTACATCTCGAGTGTGTCTCTTCTGAGCTTCTTAGAGCAAAGAGAGCAGAGCTTCCAGACAGGGTAAAAATCCTAAGAGGCTCTTGATGGGAAATATGCCGACACTTGTCATCTACCCAATGGCTCCTAATCCTCTTTCATGAACTGAAATCCCCTTGAATTGGATTATAAAATTCCTCTTGGTAGAAGGCACTTCACTTAAAAATGCAAAGCCCTTGATTGAGAAAGAAAACAAACACTAATTTAAAATTGTTTGCCTCCAGGAAGAAGACCTGTTGCAGGAGCCTGGCTCCCACCTTTTGACCTCTGGGTTCCAGATATGTGAGGGGTACTGAACTCTCAGGATGGAGACCATCCCTCCTTCCATCCTCTACAACTCAGTCACATTTCCACCGGAGCTGCTACTTGGACTTGTTTTAAAAAATTATTTTAAGCATTCGGCAATGGGAAAAGAAAACCTGGTTTAGAAGCCAAAGGGCCCTTTCGAGTGACCCATTAATTGGATCAAAGCTTCCCTCAATGAGGGGATAATTGCTTATAACTGGTTGAAGTCTCTGACCTGGAATCTGGACTGACAAACTCGAGATGGCAAGTCAGGGAGAAGACTGGAGATAAAGCACCAGCTGCAAATGACTGGGGGCAGAGGCAAGTGCACTTGCTAGAGGAACACTTCTCCCCGCTGGCTGCAGCTCAGATTATCCCCTTATGGACCCTCTGATCTTTTTCTGGACCTTTCTGTCCTCACCAATGACTCAATCCTGCACTCTTTCGTCTCTTGCTCGTAGTTCCGTAGGAGCGTGCCTCAGGATTTTGAACACAACTCCAGGGTTAGAGGTGAGCCTGGGGGCTCTGCTGTGGCTGGGGGTGGGACTTGGGGTCTAGGAAGAGCCTGGCCTCTGTCAGGGGCAGAAGGGGACCCCTTCCCTCCCAAGTCAGCACCAGGGTACTGCCTGTGGGGTGCCATTAAGCATCTCAGTGCCCCACCCTGGGGGCGGAGACCCATGGCTGTTCAGTCACTGTGAGCTTAAGGTCGAGCAGGTTTTATAAAGAGTTACCAATCAAGTCCCTGCTTTGGTCAGCATGCTTAGCATCTGCAAAACTGTGGCTGCCTCCCAGGAGCCTTGGGATTACAAAGAAACAGGAATGTGAATATCAAGGAGCAGATGGATGGGTCAAAGGATCCCACTCACCCTTTATTTCCTATGAAGCTCCATGCCAACTACTAGCCAGGCTTACCCACGGCTTCCAGCCCTCAGCTTGGACCCCAGCCCTGGCAGGGCTTCCTTGGTAGAGTGGAAATCATGAACTCATAGTGACACAGCTTTCTCTTGCTTTATCTGACTAGGGATGAAAAAGTTTCTTCCTGTTTTTCAAAAACTTCAAAGTCAAGCAAACAAAGAGGGACTTCGAACAGAGGATTGCTGTCCTGACTGGGTCTCTTCTCTCAAACCCTATCCACAGATCTCCTCCGGGGAGAGCACATAGACCTGTTTGAGATGCCTAAGGAGCCACCTCCTTGTGTGTCCCCTGCAAAAAGGAAAACACTATATGGCAGAGCCAGGAGACTCTGGATCCTAGGCTGGGGACATGCCCAAGAGTTGCCAACTCAATTGGGACAAAATGGATTAGGAATAGAGGTTTAATTTCAATTTATTCATTTATTTTTAAATTTCTCGCATTCTCTTGTGCTCATGATGCAAACTTTGAAAGATCCTAAACAGTAGACAGTGAAAATTAGGTCTTTCTCCCCTTTCCTGGGCCCCAGTTAGTCTCTGTGGAGGCAACAGTGTGCGGGAGAGATTGCGAATAGGAACCAGGAGTCAGGCACTCAGCTCAGAGGCCGGTGGAAGCACCTGGAAGGGTGTGAGGAGGGAGGGTTGACCATTGGGAAGGAACAGAAGCTGCTGGTATGATGTCACTGTGGAAGAAGAATGGGCAGAACTTGGGTATTGATTGGAATTGAGGAGCAGGAGTCGGGTGCAAAGTCAGAAACGGGGATCCTGTGACTAGAGTCAGCTGTGGAAGGCAGATGAGAAGCCTGGCTGAAAACACAGTGGAAAGATGGAGCAAGGCTCAAGTTGGGGTTCTGAGAAGTGCAAAGGAGGCAGAGGAAAACCTTACCAACATGGGGTTTGGTTTTCAAAGAGCAGGTGGAGTTTTGCTGGGTTTTGAAGGTCAAATAGGGTTTATCTGTGGGTGAACAAGAGAGGGAGGGCATTCTAGAAACGAGAACTGCATGCAGGGTTAAAGGTCAGAAGATCCGATTGAGAGATAATAAGAGTGGGCTGTCATATCAGAGAATTCCAAAAAATAGACTTGGACCAGATTACAGACAACTTGGAAAACGGTTCCAAGGAACTTGGACTTGAGATGACACTGACAAACAAATTTGAGATGAGGAAAGTAAAAGAAGGGGCTTCCAAAGAGGTTTTACATGTGTCCCATTCACTTCTTGCTTGGGCATCTCCTTGGTGAAGTTTCTTCATCCTTCTCTCCAAAAGTTAAACCTTAGTCCTGTGCTGTGTGTGAGCTTCTGCTTTTCTACCAATCCCCCCATGTTGTCATTAGTCATTTGTATGCCTGCCTTTCCTGTTAGAGTGTCTTTCTTATGTCTCATTCTCATATCTCTGGAATCTCCAATAGCAGCAACAATAATACTAATTAATGTATTATTATATTATCAAGTAGACTGTCTAATGTATCTTACAAATGTTATCTCAAGAAGTCTTTTCAAAGCCCTATGAAGTCGGTATCTACTAGTAGCCCCATTTTAGAGATGAGGAGACTAAGGCACAGGGAAGTTACTTGTCCAGGGTCACATTGCTGGTAGCTAGGGGCCAGGATTTGAGTCTGAGTGGTTGAACTACACAGCCTATACTCTGCATTATTTTCATAACAGTAATAACACATTGGAGACATCTGGGAAGGACCAGACATGGAGCAAAGTGTTATACATGTAATAGATCATATAATCCCTCTCCTTACTGTTCCCTTTTGGCTGATGACAAAACTGGGTTCTTGTTTTATTTTTATTTTTAAAATAATTTTTATTTAAATTCAATTCAGTTAACATGTCACGTATTATTAGTTTCAGAGGTAGAGTTTAGTGATTCATAAG
The DNA here is from genome assembly GCA_003697995.1 of Taxidea taxus jeffersonii. Lineage (NCBI taxonomy): Eukaryota > Metazoa > Chordata > Mammalia > Carnivora > Mustelidae > Taxidea > Taxidea taxus. The sequence goes on along the minus strand of RCUC01097711.1, from coordinate 4,375 downwards.
TTGCATACAACACCCAGGGCTCATTACAACAAGCATCCTCCTTAATGCCCATCACCCAGTTACCTCATCCCCCCACCCACTGCATTTGGTTTTTAAAGATTTTTTTTATTTTTATTTTTAAGTAATCTCTGTATCCAGCTTGAACCTGAAACTCACAACCCCAAGATCAAGAGTCACTCGCTCTTCTGACTGAGTCACCTCGGTGTCCTGGGGAACTGGGTTATGAGCCATGTCTAAGTCATGGAGGAAGAAAGCAAAGGGCCTGGACCCATGTCCCCAGACTCTTAGGTACGGCTCCATACTCCCTCCCAGCACATCGTGTGTGCTAGTTCAATATCTATGGAATAAATAAATGGCTGAAGTAGAGGAAGGAGGAAAGAAAGGAGGGAGCAAAGGAAGAAGAAACAAAGGGAGGAAAAAGGAAAGAAAGGCATGAAGGAAATAGAGGAAAATAAATCCAACAAGATGTAGCCATCAGCTATCTCGTGAGCTTGGCTGGCACTGGTGATGCAAAGATTACATTATGTAAATATTTTGAAAGAGGACTCTGAGGGTAAAACCTTTAAATCAAAGGAAGCTTCATGATTGGGAAGCCACCGTAACACAAGCTGATGGGGAAATCCTTGAGAGTAGAAAGGGCTTCCTGGAGCGAAGGTATAGAAGCCAGCAATGGCTTTCCTCCCAGAAGTCCCAACACACTTCTTTGGAGTGGCAAACTGTGATGAGTGTGGGTTCCTTAAAATCAGCCACACTCAAGAGCTACCTTCTTTTGAAATGCTTCCTGGTGTTTGGTTGTTTGTAGGGGTACCAGACATCTCTATATTCCCAAACCCAAATTGACTGACAAGATGAATGAGAACTCAAATAGATTTATTTCTTCCAGAAGGATAATATTTGATTTTATAGACCTGTGTGTGTGTGTGTGTGTGTGTGTGTGTGTGTCCTGGGTTTCTCTGCGGCTGTGTGCCCTAGGAAGGGGATGTGAGGGCGATCTGGCTGTGACATCTGTCACCCCCACGATCGTCACAGGTGATTCGGCTGATCTGGCTGGCCAGGCAGGGCTCCCCTTCCTCCCTCACTGCTCCATGTGAGTCCCTCCCGAAGCGGCATGCTCTGTTGGAGAGGATGATCTTTGCCAATAAGGGAGGACTGCTCTTCGGTCTAGGGTATACAAGTAGCTGTTCTCCCCAGCTAGAACCTCCAAACAGGCTCTCGAGGTTCATTTGTAGGAGAATCTAGGGTAGTCAGGCTTCCAAGTCTCGAGACACATCCAAATGAGGCACTGCGTGTGGCAGTCTGCCTTTCTTTAAAAAAAAAAAAAAGGAAGGGACAGAATTTCTGCAGGGTAGCCAGGCCTGCTGGAGGTACTTTTCTTAGGGTAATCAAGCCATGCCTGGTGGATTTCTCTACCACAGACAGGAAGACCTCAGTTGAGCATACTGATAGCAACCGTATTTTCCAAACCCCAAATGGGGTCACAGCATCAGACAGAGCACTGAGTTTTGCTTTATGAATGCAGTCATATGAACTTCTCACCACGGCACAAAAATGACATCATCTGTCATTACCCATTTTATGCATTGCCTTTATGGAAGGTAAAATGGCCAGATGTCAGGACCACCCAGGGCTATGGGGACAAGGGATCCTTGCCCCCCCCACCCCCAACCCCAGGGCCAGTAGTTTTTAAGGACAGCAAGGTGCAGTCATAGGGATGGGGCCTCTCTGCCCCACAGACACAGTGGGCCTTAGGGACACGGCATGGCTCACGATTCCTGTGGTTAATGAGCTCACCCTTGGGCCGACGGCCGGTCTGCTCCTAGCTAGCCCCCTCTCGGCGGGGGCCATGAGTCAGCCCTGGGCTGTCACACTATCCAGAGGGGCCACAGACCTCGGGAGCCTCCCCACACCCAGGCTGCAGCAGGAAGCCTGCTCAGTCTAAACCACCGTTCTCCCTCAGTGCCTGGGGAAGCGCCTCCCGGTGGACTGGCATTCAGAGCATTGTTGAGAAACCCCTTGTCACACCCACAGCCAGCCTGCCCCTGCTCTGGAAGGGGACTCTCTGCCCACACAGGGTGTCTCTGAACCACTTCAGAGATACTACTGAATTAATCTCCTTTGTCCTCCACATAATTCCAGTGGAATTAGTCAGCTTTAATGGGTAGCATCTCATTCTACTTCCCTTTCTGCCTAGAAGTACAGCACTGGCTCCTTCCTCCAAGCGCCTTGTCTGGCTGCTCCTGGTCCGTGGTTGTTGGGCTGTGCAGTTAACTGGGGCAGGGCTACACTGGTTGAGGGGGTGGGAGTGGGGGGACAAGGGAAAGGGATATGACAGAGGCCTATTAAGACACAGGGGTGGGGGCCTCCTCATGTTTTAGCCCATGGAATCTTCCCCATGGTCTTCCAAGGTAGGAATTACTATCCACTTCCTAGAAGAAGAAACTGGGGGTCAAGCAAGTTTTGTAATTTGCTCAAGGTCACAAAGCTGGTGAGGGGCAGAGCACTGATTCAAAGTGGAGTCTGTGTGATTCTATTAACCAGCCAAGCAGGAGGCTTGTTTGGAGGAATCTGTATTCCTCACATTGTTTTTGTTTATTATTTAAAAAAAAAAATTCCTCCCCAAACCCCTCACTTTAGGAAACCTCTTGGACCACATGACCCTGTTCCCAGGCATAGGGTGATTCTTGGTAATACAGTGTTGCAAAACTGTATTACCCGCTTGACCAGCCCGGATGATACAGAGATCCTACAGAAAGCCCAAGATCAGGCACTGGCCTGCCTTCCAGTGCTCTGAATGCAGAGAACCGTCACTTACCAGGTTTGTGTGGCTACCGGTTCCCTCAGCCCCCACTTCCCCGCCCTCTTCACTTAGCTCTCCTACCCGGGCCCCCAGCTTCTCCACTCTGTGCTCTCTCCCCCACAGTCTTTCTACTGGAGCTTTCTAAACCAGCGTGGACTCACACAGCACCATCTTCCTTTTAAAGGCTGTCATATGACCCCGTGCTTCCAGTCTGGGTGGACACCCAGAGGAAACGCAATCAGGGTCCTGAAGAGCTATCTGCACTCCCATGTTCATTACTCACAACAGCCAAGACCCGGGAACAACCCAAATGTCCATCAGTGGGTCAGTGGGTAAAGGAAATGCTGTATGGACGGACAACCGAGCACCATCCGGCCCGGAGGAAGAAGGCAATTTCTGCCTTTGTGACCACACTATGCTAAGGGAACTAAGCCAGATAGAGAAAGACAAACACCATATGAGCTCATTTATATGTGGAATCTGAAATAGCGAGGCTCACAGGGTAAAGGGTGGCAGCCAGGGTTCTGGTGGGAGCCGGGGAAGGAGGAGGGTGAGGGCAGCGTGGGGCGATGTTGGTCGAAGAGGACGAATCTTCAGTTACAAGATGAGTAAGTCCTGGAGATCTAACGCACACCGTGGTGACCACAGTTAGCAATTCTATATTATACCCTTGAAATTTCTTAAGAGAGTAGATCTTGAGTATTCCCGCCACAGGGAAAGAAGAGGGTAACTATGTGAGGAGATGGGGTGTGAACGGGCTTGATCGCGGTGATCATTTCATGTCCTCAAATCCAAGGGACATCTGTCCAGCCTCATCGTACTTGCGAACATCACATCGCACAACTGAAACATACCCGGTTTTTGTCAGTTCTCTCTCCATAAACCTTCTCTGGCTCTCAAACCATCTCCAGGCCTCTCTCCTCCAAGCACCAGATTAAAGCCCGCTGCAGAATGGGCCCCCATCCCCGAGGAGGCAGCAAGAATTCAGGCCCCTAAGCCTTTGTTGGTGTTACTCCTTCTACCGAGAAAGGCCTTCCCTCCCGCTCTGAACAGTGACCTCCTTCAAGAGCTAGTTCAAACACGACTTCCTACGAAGAGACAGGAGACGTGCGCTCCCCATGGCCCACTGTGGGGTTGTGACCGTGCTCCTGTCACCCCGCATTAGTGTCTGTCTTCCCCCAGAGGCCCGCAGCCCTCAACCCCAGGGCAGGGTTCGCAGGCGTGGTGCACGGGGGCCAGAACGCGGTAGCAAGTCATCCGCGCTATTAATAGTAAAAGCACCGGAGTTTTTGAACGCGCTGCTTTTGTTATAAATTGGAGTGGATTCAAGGTTATTCTTACAACAATGACAGTTTCACTCCCTTGCATGTTTTCCAGAGTAGACGAGAAAGGGGTGGGGTTGCACGGAGCTTTGCTGATAATTATTCGAAGTGTGAGAGAAAAAAAAAAAATTGAGAAAGGGTCAACCAACCTGAAGGTGTGTTAGCTGGCTGCGGCAAAGCGGTGACGCATGCGCCGTGTGTGCCTGCATGTGGGATTACTTACGGACGTGTGTGTGTGTGTGTGTGTGTGTGTGTG
>RCUC01097708.1:0-14557 GCA_003697995.1 Taxidea taxus jeffersonii | reverse complement strand
AACAACAACAACAACAACAAAAACAAACAAAAAAACCCAAAAACTTTTAAGATTATGACAATAGCTTTATGAAGAGGCATCCTCACATTTGAGAACATACAATAAATCATTATCCATTTGTGTGAGTCTCATGAAAGGCAAGCATCTCTGATTGGTAAGGGGACAGTAACTGGCTCCCAAAGTCTGCAAAACCTGAACCCACACACATCTGTGCAGGACAGCGGAGCTTGTGACAATATTTCATTTTTCTGCTGGGGAGATCCACTGAAAAATAGGCATCACTAACGTCCAAGTCAAGCAGATAGCAGATAGTTCCTCTAATTTGTATCTAGAAATACTGCTAACCGGAAATACGGGGACCATGGCAGTCAGGGCAATCCTGATTCCCAGGGCCCCAGGGCCCTTCCCCCACCCCCACCCACCAACCGACAGAACACCGAGAAAACCTGCAGTCTCCTCCCACCCCGGGAAGATATGGTTCACAACGCAAGACTGGTCCCTCAGATACTGGTGTCTGAAGCTTAACCCAGATTTTCAGTATTTTTTTTCAGTATCATTAACAAGTAAGTTGCAAATGAGTGGTATTCTTTTCCTCTTGCCTCAGGATTTCATATAGAAATTCTTCTCGGGGCGCCTGGGTGGCTCAGTGGGTTGAGCCTCTGCCTTCAGCTCAGGTCATGATCTTGGGGTCCAAGGATTAAGCCCCATGTTGGGCTCTCTGCTCAGCGGGGTGCCTGCTCCTCTCTCTCTGCCTGCCTCCCTGCCTGCCTGTGATCTCTCTCTCTCTGTCAAATAGATTTTTAAAAAAAAAGAAAGAAAGGAAAAATTGAGCCTGTTCCGTTAAAAAAAAAAAAAAGAAATTCTTCTCTTTACCCCACATAACTGGATGAGATTAATTGATCACTTTCCACCTCTTCCCCAGACCAGCCTTCCTCCTGGACTGCCCGTTTCTAAGGAGAGAGCCGCTGGCCAAAAGTCCACAGGCACGTCTTCTTCCCTTACACCCCTCCCCCACACCCTCCTGATTTACGTCCTGGTTACTTCTTGCCTCGCTTGACTCATCCGTGTGTTAATCTTTCCACAGAAAGATGTTCACGCTGTGTTCCCATCTGAATCTCTTCACGCTACAACGGGGTCACAGAAGTTCTCCTTTGCCGGGGGAATGCCCTCAGCTTCCTACAGTGGAACCCAAACTTCTCCTTCAGTCTCTTGCTCTTCGGTCTCCTCTGTGACAGTCCAGCCACATGCACCTGCTGTGGGTGGCGTGGCTGTGGCTTTGCTCGTGCCCCTGCAGAGCAAGGGAAGGAATAGTTCTGAGCAGAAGCGGAGCACTGGAAGGGAGGCCCAGTCAGGCTGCGGGCTGGCAGGAGACAGGAACTCCAGTGCGCCAGGCCAGGGGCTCAGAAGCACTCCCAGGCTGTGCCAAGCTGGCTCAGCCTCCCCCTTCTGGAGAGAGAGGAAAAATGCAGCTTTCCCCCAAAACAGCCTGCACAGCTCTTCCGTGTGGACCCCTCCAGTCCCCAAATCTAGGGTTGGCGGTTGTCCCTGCAACTATCTTCAGGGTGTGATTTGGAAAGAAACAAAGGCTGGGGTAGAGGGAGGAGAAGAAGACCCCCAGCTGAGCAGGGAGCCCCATGAGGCTCGATTCCCAGGACCCTGGGGTCATGACCCGAGCCCAAGGCAGACACTTAACTGACTGAGCCACCCAGGCACCCCAAAGTTAGGTAGGTCTTATATTCATTGTTCAGCAGCTCAGAAATGAAGAAATCAATAACTTCACATGTTAATGCCCAGTAAGAGGTGGGACCAAAACTCAAATCCACACCCTCACTAGTCTATGAGACTAGTTAGTAACTTGTGCTACTGAGTCTATCCACATGGGAATGGTCTTGTTGTTCATTTGTTTCTTGGTTTACAATGGACATGCGCTGAAGTCATTCTGAATTAAGAAACCCATGGTCAGGGCGCCTGGGTGGCTCAGTCGGTTGAACGTCTGCCTTCGGCTCAGGTCATGGTCCCAGGGTCCTGGGATCAAGACCTGCATCAAATTGGGCCCCCTGCTCAGTGGGGAGTCTGCTTCCCCCTGACCCTCTACCTGCCTCTCCCCCTGGTTGTGCACTCTCTCTCTCTCTGTCAAATAAATAAATAACATCTTTTTTAAAATGTTTAAGACCTACCTACCTTTGAGGCAGGGCTGGCTTCACGGGCATGCGACCTGTGCATTAAATGAGGCATTAAATGAGTCTGCAATTGATTAGCCCAGGACCCAGCCTGCAGCAGATGCTCAGTGGGCATTATGGGAGAGGGAAAGAGCTCAGAAGGAGAGAGAGGGTACCCAGCAGTGCCATGCCATGGGGGTGCCTGTGTGCTCTAAGGGACTTGGTGGGAGGCAGGCAAGAGAGCCTGGGGCAAGAACACTGGTTTGATGCCAAGAGGCCTAGAATCTTGTCAAGTGTCTGCCTTTTCTCAGGCCCTAGTTATTTTCTCTGAAGCATGGTGCCAAACTCCTACACCATGGTCAAAACCAAGCTCTGGGGGTGCCTGGGTGGCTCAGTCAGTTAAGCGGCTGCCTTCGGCTCAGGTCATGATCCCAGCGTCCTGGGATGGAGTCCCACATGGGGCTCCTTGCTCCGCAGGGAGCCTGCTTCTCCCTCTGCCTGCCACTCTGTCTGCCTGTGCTCGCTCTCTCTCTCTCTGAAAAATAAATAAATAAAATCTTAAAAAAAAAACAAGCTCTGATAATTGTATGGTGGGTGAGGCTGTGAATGCTGAGGTCATCCTTGGCCTATTCTCTACAACATCTCCAACTGCCTTGGGAGAAAAGTAGAGGACTCTGGGCATGGGGCTGGTCCTCAGAGGGGCAATGGCAGAAGCCCATCCCCAGGGATGCCAGCAGGGAGATCCCTGGTTTCCAGTTCCATCTCTTTTATTTACCCACTGGATACAAGGTCACTGAGCTTCAGTTTCCTTGCTGATACTCATGGTAAAGATTAATGCTCCTTCCACAAGCATCAGCTTCTGTTGTGCCTGTGGCATTCCCTTTGTGAGTGATCAGGAGGTGAGATGGTTCAATGACTCCATAAGCAGGATCTGCAGGCAGAGAGGCTAGTTCATAGGCTCCACCAGCTTTGTGACCTGGGACAAAGGACTTAACCTCTCCAAGCCTCAGTTTCCTCATCTGTGAAGCAGGGACAATTTCAACAATAGTAACTTCTTTCCAGAATTATTGTGAGGATAAGGACCATCATGCGTGTGAAGGTGGCCCCAAGCAAGAGGCCAGTATTTTGGCCATCGTGGTGACCATACTGAAGGTGTATATCCAGTATTCCTCCTCACATACGTGACTCCATGAAAACAAAGATACAAAACATCTTTGTGCCAGCGAAGATCTCACGAGTAGGTAAGAACAGGAGGAGGTCAGTTGGGAAGGAAGTCCAGTGTGTGTGTGCGTGTATGCAGGGGTCAGGGCTGTCTGGGCCCCCCACGTGGGATCTAGTCTTGGATGGACAGGCAGGGAGAGGATGACACCTTCTCTGGTACAGGTACCTGGGTCGGAGTCCAGGGTTCCAGTGGAGACATTTTACCCCCAGTTCCTTCTCTGTCAAACACAGGGCCAGAAGAGAAAGTCTCTAGAGGCTCATCCAGCTTTCTGGTTCTAGAGTTGTAGAAGAAGGAGGAGGAAGGATGAGAGGACTGACTAAGTAAGCAAAACTGTAAATAATACAAGTGGATTGTTTTGTTTTGTTTTAGTGATCTGGCCTGCTTTGCTGACCCTCCCCCACTCCGGCCCTGGGGCCCTCAGGTCTTATTCCCAGGGTGAGAGCCTCTATCACTGCGGTGTGAATGACCAGCTCTTAGTCTGTTCTTTCTCAAGGTTCTTTACACAGTAAGTCGATCTTCCGGTGGAATTGTGAGCAGAGTTTTAGGCAGCAGTGATGGGGTGAGGAGATTTAGGGAGAAGAAATTCTGGGAGACTTCTCTGTGCTTCTGAAATCTTCCCAGGAGGAGGTTCATAGTTGGGATAACACAGAGCTATGGAGCTTAAGCTCTATTCCTACTAAGGGAGAACAGTGCTCCAGAGCCCAGTAAAGGAGGCACCCAGGTCTCTTGTGTGTGGTAGCCTGGGATGTGCAGAGCAGTGTGGCCCCTGCCTCTCCCAGAAGGGCACCCTGGGAGCAGCCAGGAGGCAGAGAAACTGGGCAGGGCCAGATTAATGGTGCCCTGTGGCTGTGCCAGGGGAAGAGGTTTTTCTCTCCTCCCACACCAGCGCTGATCTCCCAGTGGGTGGAGTGCTGTGACCCAGGAGACACAGGTCGCATATTGAGGGATCTTGAAACAGGCTGCTGGTTTTACAGCTCCAGAGAGGTGAAGGGGGTGAATGGTGGAACCACACTGGTGTGGGTCTTTAAGGGCACAGTGAAAGAAGCAAAGCAGATGGAGCCAGGCCGACCTGGCTGTGAATGCCAGCTCGGACTTATCGTGTGACCAAAAGCAGTCATGTCTGCTCGGAAGCCTCAGTTTCCTTGGGGACTCAATGAGTCTGATATTACCCACCTCACAACATCACTCTAAAGTCCTGGCTGTAACAGGGGATTTGCACTGGTAGGGGCTGAGCAAATATTAATTCTTGACTTGGCTTCTGGGCATCCCAGGAGAGGTGACTATGCCTCCCCTCCCCCTAAAACGGTTACAGAAATTCTCCCCACCCTGTGGTGAAGAATTTCTCCTCTTGGCAGAAAAGGGTTAAAGTCGAGGCCTAGGATTCTGCTGGAGCCATCCTCTCCTTGCGGCCTTCCTCCTTGAGTTATTGATTATTCCCTTGCTCCTGGCCAGGTGCTGGGAGTCAGGCCAGGCTTCTGGTGGCACGAGAGAGAAGCTAATGGTCCAGGCACACAGCCTAGCGCACCAGGACGCTCACCTAATCCCCCCACTACAGGACTGTGCCCCCAGATACACAGACATCACCTCTGTATACGAACTCCACACTCAGGCCATGAGTTTCCATCGTCCGCCCCACAGCAGACCCACACAGAGCCAATACACATGGAGCCATACAAAGAAATGTTCAGGTGATACACAGACAGAAGTAGTTAGGCCTCCCCTCCACATCCACACACAGGCGTCCCCACCAGAAAGGGGAAGCACACACAGAGGCTCCCAATATAGCCAATAACAGTAATGACCATAGTTAATGCCTACTGCACAGGCACTATATGCCAAATATTATCCCAAGCCTTTTCCAGAGAATAGTTTAGTTCTTACAATAGCAGAGATAGCTATTATTTTATTCCCTATTTTTACAGGTGAGGAAACTGAAGGAGAGAAAAGTAAAATAAGATACCGTAGGTCACAGAGGGGCCTGGCGCAGACACAAGCACCGGTTGCCTTCCCCCTCCCTTCTCAATCTCCTTTATTTACAAAGACACAGTCAGCTGAAGCACTGCCAACCCCGCCCAGACCTGCCCCCGCCCCACCGCCCAAGACCTGCTCCATACACGGTCAGGGTGGGCGCCCCTCGGGAACTAGTAGCCAAAGACGGAAGACATGGCTTGTTGGCAGAGGGATTTCAGACTGGTGACAGGACCACGTTTCAAAGGTAGTGGGGATGATCAGAAGCCTTGCGGGACGACGACGACGGGACAGCCAGAGTGAAGCGCTGGACACAGCGCGGGCTGCGGATTGGCGTTCGCGGGCTGTGCAGGGGACCATCGTTGTGCAGCTAGTTTAGTTTGCATGGAGGGCCTAGCCTCTCCCTGCGCCCCTGGCTGCACCCATTTTCTGGAAAGTAGTCTAGAGGCTTGAGGCTAAACAGCCTTAGACTCTTAGTAGAAGGGTCGCGGCGCTCCACCACGCCGTTAGGCCGACCGGATCACAGGTACCTGGGTTGGAGTCCGGGGTTCCAGTGGAGACATTTTACCCCCAGGCGGGCACAGTGTCCCGCCCAGGCGCGCACCAAGTTCCTGGTACACCTTTTAACGGGAAAACAACAACAGCCTCCATGGTTAGATAGGTGTTATTTATAATTCATGGGCTAGTCTTTGAATCCTTTCAGACAAAACCCACAGCGATTTCTTTGAAAGAAAAAAAAATGGTTGCACTCTGCTCAGAAGTCTTGGGTTTTCTAAGGACCCACGAGCCGCTGCACAGATAGTTAATTACTCGCGCACCACATTTGTTTCTGATCATTTGCTTTGCAGTTGGTTTGCGAAAGGAAACAAAAGAGTTTATAAAAATCGCTTATTTGGGAAGTAGGACACACATTCGACCCCAGCATTGTTCCTAGAAGGAGCTGTGCTATTCGGGTAGGGGAAAGATGAGGGGAGTCCGTGTCAAATTAACCTTCCTTTCCTGGCCCCCATCTCCAAATTCAAGTCAAGGCTCGAATCAGGATCCGACAAGCGTCTTCGGATTTTGAGTTCTGGCGCTACCCACCTAATGCTCCAACTTGGAGAAGTCTCCACAGGCGGGGGTCGGGGTGTGGGGATAGGAAAGTCTAAAAAGAGTTTATCCAAACCCCCGCAGTGGTCGTTCCCTAACTTCCCTCTCTAGCTTGGACCCTGAGGACAAAGGCGCAGGAGAAGAGAAAGGTGACCGGTTGGACGGTGACGGTTCTGTCCTAACAGACGCCCTTTTCACCCAACTCTCGTTCCAAAACAGTGGATTTTTATTTTTATTTTTCTATTTGTGAAAGAAAGGAGCATTTAAAGGAGAGGCCTCCCCCTGCCTACACTCCCCAGGTATCCATCACCCCGCTCGGGCACGCCTGGGAGACCGACCCGCAAGTCCAAGAGGAAGCTCAGAGCTGCGGTGGCTGCGAAGCCAGCTCGGCGGTGACGCAAGGTCCTGCAGGGATAACCCGACCCCCGGCAAGAGTGAGGATCCTTGTAGATTTCGGACTAGGGGGCTGCGCTCCATTGTTCACTCAGGGCCAATCAGGGTTTGCCCATTTCCTTGCAGCCAATCCCCCGTCACCCTCGCCTTCCTCCCAAGCCACCCACCCCCACAGCCCCCAGGTCCCCATTACCTCCCCCGCATCCCCGGGCGTTCAGGGGAAGCTTCGTGACGCCACAGGTCCCGCCCCCAGCTCCGGCCCCGGGCGAGTGCGTGCTGACGTCATGCTGCGTGCGGGCCGGTGCGGAATCGCTCCTTCAACTCAGCGGGGCAGGAGGAGTTAGTTACCAAAGAGCCGAGGCTGGGCGCGCGACCCTCGTCCTTCTGCCCCTGGCCACACACTTTGCGCACATCTCTTTTCTGCATGGTGGATATTATTTTTCATTATCCTTTTCTGGGTGCTATGGGGGATCATTCCAAGAGTAAGTCTTTCTCTCTCTGTGTGGGTGTGTATGTGTGTGTGCTTAATATGCAATATTTCTAATGCAGAAGAATGTTTAGCGGATTCTACAAGTGGCTTCCATTTGACAGGACAGTGGGAGAGAACAAACAAAACGAATGCATTTCTCCTGCAAGCCACCTAGCCTTTGGAATCCTGTCGTTTTAATTTACAATTAAACATTCTTTCTCAATGTTAGGCTGCAAAGCTGACCTCAGGCTGTGAAATCTGCCTCTGTTCTGCGCTAGGGCAATTAGGTTTGATCTGGGGATGTGGGCTTTTTTGCTTGCGTTGTCTTTTGGCTTTTCGAAGAAGGCAGATTTCTCTAGTTTGATCTGGGATATTTAAGAAATGTCAGAGAAGGCGAGAAGAGACTCCACTGAAAGCTGATGTGACTGTGTTGGGATTGGAGGGAGTCGCTGTAAGAGGGAGTGTGTGGACAGAAATGCCGGAACATCACCGTTCAGTACTGATGCGGTGGCGTCCGCAGTGCTTAAATGTCTTTTTATTCTTTCTTCTCACCTATGTATTAGCTTTCAGTTACAAGATACATGGATAAAACGACTGTGTCCAAATGAATTTAGTAGCCAAAAAAAAAAAAAATGGGGGTTGAAGGGGCGACAAAAAGCCTTCTCAAATTCGGAAGATTTTGTTTTTTCGTTTCCAATTGTTTGGACGTTTAGAAAGCCCACTTTTCCCTGGGGTCGCAATTCTTGAAAGGGAGCGAGCGAGCGGGTTGGGTTGGGGCTGGAGTGGCCGAGGCCCGCCCGGGTCCGCGCAGCCTGGCCTGACGCGGGCCCCGCGCCCTTCCCCGGCAGAGAAGCCCGGGACGGCCATGTGTGTGGGCTGCGGGAGTCAGATCCACGACCAGTTTATCCTGCGGGTGTCGCCCGACCTGGAGTGGCACGCCGCCTGCCTCAAGTGCGCCGAGTGCAGCCAGTACCTGGACGAGACGTGCACGTGCTTCGTGAGAGACGGGAAGACCTACTGCAAGCGGGACTATGTCAGGTGAGGCCGGCGAGAGCCGGGACTCAGCTACCGCCTGCTGGGGCCTGGGGCTGCCGGCAGCGGCTCATCCGCGCTCCCCGGCTGGGGGAGAAGGCCACCCCCAACTCCGCACGTGGGCCGCCGTGCGCATCTGGGCCCGCGAACTCCCCAAGGGCCGGTCCCCGCAAGCTCCCTGTGGGCCACAAAGCGTCCTGGGCGCGCGTGCCCGGAGCCGGTTACAGCCCCGGAGTCGAGGCGGGCCTCAGGCTCCTCGCTGACACCGACCGTGCCTTGGGCCCGCAGGCTGTTCGGCATCAAGTGCGCCAAGTGCCAGGTGGGCTTCAGCAGCAGCGATCTGGTGATGCGGGCGCGGGACAGCGTCTATCACATTGAGTGCTTCCGCTGCTCGGTGTGCAGCCGCCAGCTGCTGCCCGGCGACGAGTTCTCGCTGCGGGAGCACGAGCTGCTCTGCCGCGCGGACCACGGCCTCCTGCTGGAGCGCGCCGCGGCCGGTAGCCCGCGCAGCCCCGGCCCGCTCCCCGGCGCCCGAGGCCTGCATCTGCCAGGTAAGCCGCGCGCGGGCCCGGGTGCTGTTGTGAGTGCTTGCGTGAGTGTACGGGGTGCTTGTGCTCCGACGAAAAGTTATCACTCGGGTGTGGTCCCGTTTGCCAGGATTTGTGAGTGCAGAACTGTGGCTAGGAACACAGCTAAGTGTGTGCTTGGGTGGGGGTGGCGTGGTGGGGTGGGACACAACACCACGAACTGGGATTGTGTGCATTAGTGTGTGTATATGGGGGCATTGCGGAGAGTTGTGTTCTCCATGACCCGGAATACTGGGCCATGGGGCCAGGGTGAATGACCACAGAATCTGAAATGGTGTCTGTCTGGGGAGTTTGCATGGGGGATTTCAAACAGTGTGTGGTATTGCCAGAGAGGAAAGGTGCGTTTGCCCCTGGGGGTATGTGTGAAAGGAATATAGCTCCCATCCTAGAGCTGGGCCTGAATTCAACCAGCCAGACAGCTAGCTAGCTGCCCCCACAAAGACTGGGTGTCTGTGTTGGTGTTTTGAGGCCCAGTTTGATGAACAACTTAGCCAAGTGCTTCTCGGGGAGGAGGGTGTGGTGGCCACAGTGGACTTGGGATCATAGAAAACACTCCAGGGATGCTCTGGGTCCGAATCAGGAGCTGCCCAGAGATGGGATCTGAGCGCACATTAGTGGCCAGAGATCATGCCCCAGGCTGGGCAGCCACAGACACCAACCTCAGCCTCTGGGTGCTGTGTGGTCTGGTAGTGCTCCTCCCCTCTCTGATCCCCGGTTAGCCTCCCTTATAGAGTGAGGAAATTGGGCCGGATGAGTTATTTGTGAATATTTATCCAGACCTAGATATGCCTGTGGGGGGATAAAAATGTACCCATGGGTGTGTGGACCTAGTTTGGATGGAGGTGTGAAACAGGGTGAAGCTGGTGCTGAGTGCTGAGTGCTGAGTGCATTACATCTCGGGTCTCAGAGGGGCTCCCTTTTGTTTGTTGCGGGTTTGGCTTGGGGGGCCGTGGGCATCAGGGTCTAATTACCGGGGGCTAAAAGAACCCAAAGCCAAGCGAGAATGCTAGCGGCTGCGCTCGGGCCGGAGGGTGAGCGGCCGTTGGACCGGGGAATCTAGAGGAGGTTAGAGGAGGAGACCTTACAGGAGGAGACCCGGGAGCTGAGGCCCGAGCGCTGGCAGGGGAGCCCCTTCTGCCCCTGGAGGCCCATCGGCGCTCCAGGCCGGGTCTTCGCGGCCTTGTCCGAGTGGTCTCTGAAGAAGGAGGAAGGGCTCTTGCAGACCCCTAGGAGCGGGAGACAAGCCCGCTAATTCCGAAGCCGCGCGGCGCCCGGGCCCTCGTAGGCCTCCTTCCCCCTCCAGAGTCCCGAGAGCTCCTCCTTCCTCTTCCTCTAAAACTCCGACTTCTTCCGGAGGGCTTCCTTCGTCCCGCAGGGCCCAAGGGGGCATTCCTAGGGTCGGGTAAGTGGAGGAGGCACAGCCGGGAGCGGCCACTCCCGTCCCGCAGCTGCCTGGCGCAGGACTCCCACGCCCTGCTGGCGCTCTGAGAACCGCGCTCCGGGGCTGCCGCTCGGGGACTAGGAAAGGGACGAAAATGCATAGCTCTCGCCCGGTAGGTCGCACAGCGGGAAAGGGAGACGAACAATAAAGCGAAATCACCGGCATCGAAGAGAAACGAAATAGGGCCTGGGAGGGCTCAGCCGCCGCAGGGCGGGGCACCGGGCGGAAGGGGGGCGGCCCCGCGCTCACCTCTCGTCCGCCTGTCCTCGCAGACCCCGGGTCGGGCCGGCAGCCCTCGCTGCGCCCGCACGTGCACAAACAGACGGAGAAGACAACCCGCGTGCGGACGGTGCTCAACGAGAAGCAGCTTCACACTCTGCGGACCTGCTATGCCGCCAACCCGCGGCCCGACGCGCTCATGAAGGAGCAGCTGGTGGAGATGACCGGCCTGAGCCCACGGGTCATCCGCGTCTGGTTCCAGAACAAGCGTTGCAAGGACAAGAAGAAATCCATCCTCATGAAGCAGCTGCAGCAGCAGCAGCACAACGACAAGACGGTGAGGGTGAGGGACTGTGCACCAGGAGCGGGTCGGGCGGGGCCCCGAGTTCTCGCCGCGGCATCTGTGGGCCCTTTTCTGGGCGCGCTTTGGGGAGATCCAGGGGCAACTGGATTCTTCAAATCAGAGCAAGGTTTGCCCTGGAGATTAAGGCTGCTTAATCATTGTACGGGAGGTCGGATCTTCTTGTCCCAGCCGCAGACTTGAGTTGGAAGCTCCGAGCCTGAGGCGGCTTATGCAGCTCTTGTCCGGGCAGGTTGTGTCCTCTTGGCGTGGCCTTTGTTGGACACCTTTCCTCCCGAAAAACGGGAACCTCGAAGTCCTTTGCTCTGTTGGCCCCCTGTTGGCTCCCAGCATTGAGGTTGGACCATGGTGGAGGTTTCTGGGTCCCTTGTATCTTAACAGGGGAAGGAGGATTACCTGGTTGTGGTGTTGGGAGTGCCTCCCCCTAAACGGCTTCAGGCCCCCAAACTGCTTCAGGTCCCAAATCTCGAGCCAGTGCCTGGGGCCTCAGTGTCAAGGGCGTGGTGGGAGACACAGGACCTAACTTGAGCATCTTTCACCCTGACTTCCGCTTGTCCCTTAGAGCCTCCAGGGATTGACCGGAACGCCCCTGGTGGCGGGCAGCCCCATCCGTCACGAGAGCGCTGTGCAGGGCAGCGCAGTGGAGGTGCAGACGTACCAGCCACCTTGGAAAGCCCTCAGCGAGTTTGCCCTCCAGAGTGACCTGGACCAACCGGCCTTCCAGCAGCTGGTGAGGTCCTGCCCTACCCACCCGGGTCTCAGGACTGGGAGGGGTGGGATTTAGCCAGTTGGTCAAGGTAGGAAGGTGGGACTTTCTCAGGGGATGAGGGGCTGGGGACAGCTCTAGGCAATGGTGGGGAGGGGATAGATAAGGGGACTGCAAATGCACTTTAGCCCATAATTCTCTCTAAACCAGGTCTCCCTGGATTAAAGCACTGGCAAGGGAGATTGAGAGATTAACCAACTCGAGCTCCCTCCCTAATACCCCAGCGTGCTCTTGGGGACCTGGCCCTCATCTCCGAAGGGCTTGCTCCCAGCCGGTGGTTTGTCCCTAAGGGACCTCCTCAATTCAGAGTATGTGGCCTGGGAGCAGCAGCTCGGGCGCCTCTTCACCGGCCTCTTCCTGGTGTCTCCACATCCCCAGGTTTCCTTCTCTGAGTCTGGCTCGCTAGGCAACTCCTCCGGCAGCGATGTGACCTCCCTGTCCTCACAGCTTCCGGACACCCCCAACAGCATGGTGCCGAGTCCCGTGGAGACGTGAGAGGACCCCATCCACGCCAGCCCGCGGACCTCGCATGCTCCCTGCATGAGACTCACCCATGCTCAAGCCATTCCAGCTCCGAAAACTCTCTCGCCTTTGTAATTATTATTATTGTTATTTAACGAGAGAGGACCGAGAAGCGGTCAGGACAGCCCAAAGCTCCAGGATACAACCTGCTTTCACCAGACCGGAAAGCCCTGATTCGAGAACTTTTATTTTTTCAAAACCAGAATTTGGGATTTACTATAGTTAGCTCTGCCCTCTCTTCTTCCCTCGCTCCGCGTGGCCAGCGCCGCTCTGTCCGCGCCCCCCACCCGTGGAGAACAGGAGGGGCGCATCCGGCGCGGGGTCACCCCGAGCTCGTTTAGGCGGGTTCCTACCCCAAGCCGGCCCCGCGCTCCCAGGCGGCTTTGTCCGGGCTCTAAGCGGGGATAATCCAAATGGAACAGACACTGAATCCCCAAAGCGCATGATTGCCGGAAAAAAGTAGAAACGAGACTTTCCTTGAAAATGTTTTAAATTATCAGTCGACGGAGGACAGAGTGTGTGAGCCTTTGCCGAACAAAACGTAAGTTATTGTTATTTATTGTGAGAACGGCCAGTTCACAGTGGGATGGATATTTTGATCTTAATTAAAAAAAGTAATGCCCCAATGCGATTCTGCTGCTGTGTGCTGTGGGCGCAGCGGGAGGGCCCGCCGGACGCAGGTTGGGGCTGGGAGCTCCTTTCAACGAAAACGGAGCGGGCAGCGGGGTCACGGGGGTGGGCCCAGCTGCTCGTGCCCGCGCCTCGCGCGCCGCTGCTCCGAGGGCTCCCGCGCGGCCGGGGGCGGGCCCGGCGGGGATTGGGCGCCGCGTGGGGGGGCGGGGCTGGTTCCGTGCGCCCCCCGGCGGTCCCCGCCCGCGCGGAAAGTGCCGCGGCCCGGAAGGCGGGGCGCGCTCAGTGCTCCGAGCGGGTCTCGGCATCGCGCACCCTCCACCCGGGTCCCGCGCGCTTAGCGACTGAAGCCCGCGGGGCAGGTGGGGAGACCTCGTTTGAGCGGGAAACCTGCGACGCTTGGTTGGCGGCTGTTCGGCTGATTCCCGCCTGCGGTCAGGCTCGCGAGGGCGTCTTGCTCCGCCGGCTATGCCTCTGGTGGAGCCTGCGCCCACCAAGGGCCGAGTCTGCAGTCCTTCGCTGCGTTTTCGGCCGGTGCACTCGGGCACTGCCCGGGCTTCCCCCCGCAGACCCGCCTGCCCCGGGCGTCTCGCCCGCCTGCCGCTCCGGCCAAGTCCTCGAGCAGGGAGCCAGCGGGCCCGGGGCGAACAGGGGGGCTGTGACGGGTCACCCTCGGCGCTGTCCCTAGAGTGGATGCGCGACGTGATCAATCTCGCAGCATTTATTAATTCCCCCGTCTAGACAGAGGAGAAGGCCGGGCGGCGGCTCCTTATCTGCATTTGGCATCACCTGCAAGCGATACACTGAAGGAGCCACAACAAGCCTCGCTACGATCGCGGCTGCCCGGGAAAATAAGTCCACCCAGAACCAGTCTGGCGTGTCCTTGGTTTATTTTCTTTCCAGAGCCTAAATGCAGGGGGCGGGGGACGGCCCGGGTGGGAGGGGGCTGGGAATGGCCCCTGGATATGCCGTGCCCAGGTCACTTGGTGTGACATTTCAAACCCCTGCGACTTGTTTTCTGGAAAACGGGCTTTAGTGATCGCAGGAAATAAGCGAGAGATACTGAATCTCCCGCAGGCCCCCGGGCTAGCACAAAAAACAGGAGGCTCAGGTTTTACCCTTAACAAATATTTAACCCTTTGGCAGCCTGGGACAGTTCTTTTCCTCAGACCAGGCCTCACTTGGTGGACTCAGGAAGCTGCCACCCTTCCAGTCAAACCACTACTCTTGAAGAATCTCTGGCATTGGGTTTCCGCTTCCTTGTCCCTCGAGATAAATGACCCGCAAGTATATCCTTCTTTGTCCAGGATTTGTTTTGAGAGAGGGAAATGCCCTGAATAGGGGATGGCTCAGGTAGAGTCTGGTAAGGAAAAACGTGTCCGTGGGGCAGCTGTGGTCGCTGGATAGAGCAGTAGGCGCCTTCTGTTAAGAAGCTATGTGCTGCTTGGATGGCCAGAGGCCACTGTAGGTTTTTCAGCGGAACTGAGGGCAGGATTCCATCACCCCACCCACTCCCTAACCCTAAGCCCCCATTAGAAAAGGAAAGCTGGAGGACTGGCAGTCAATTATTGAGAGAAAATGGGAGGTGGGAAAATCAAGCCAAGTTTATGTTTTACTTCCTCAAAGTCAAGGTGATGCCAGCACAAAATTTGAAGAGAACATTCCCTTTCTTTGGGATTTAGGAAATGGTGGCACAAAC
>RCUC01097706.1:0-10281 GCA_003697995.1 Taxidea taxus jeffersonii | reverse complement strand
TCCATCCATCCATCCATCCATCCATCCATCCATCCATCCATCACCCACTTGTCCATCCATTCATCCATCCACGATCACTGTCTGATTCCTGTTTTGTGGAGTCCCTGCTGGGTGCTGTGGGCACAGCAGTAGCCAGGGTGGTCCTTGACCTTGGGGAACTCACAGTGGAATGGCGGAGATGGTGGCAGACAGGGACCGCCTCAGTGCCAGGTGATGAGTGCTGTGATGAGGGTGCCCAGCAAGACCAGGCTGTGTCTTCCTAGACTTTCTAGGTTGGTGGGCTATGTACCCAAGGGATTCGAGTGAGAGAAGAAGCAGGAGAGGCTGTGGGGCCTTGTTTTTCCATATGAATTTTGGGATCAACTTCTGCAGAATGGGCAGCTAGGATTTCAGTGGGTGGAGGGCCTTTGTCTGGAGGACGGTGGGGGGCCATGGGAGAGTTATGAGCATCAGCGACAGGGTCAGACTTGGGTTTTGCTAAGACTGACCTCAGTAGGGAGAATGGATTTGAAGGGGTGGGTTAAGTCCAAGGAGATGCAAGGAAAGGAGGTAGGAATTGGGGGTGGCTGGGGGACAAGGAGCCATGGGGTTGGGGTGGGCAGAGTCAGGGTCTGGGGCTGGTTAACTGTGGGAGAGGGCGGGAGAGATGGAGGGGGTCACCTCTCTAGCAGATCCAGCTCCCACTCCCCACTCCTAACCCTGCTGTCCTGGCCCTCCTCCTTTTCAGCACAAGTTCTGGGCAGGGCAAGGGGGCCAGGAGAAGGCTGGACTGGTATTGGGAACATCCAGATTCACCTCTGCCTGGGTCCCATGGGGTCTCTGATGGGCAATTTCCCAGCCCCTCTGAGCGTAGTTTCCAACAGTCTTGCCCACCAGAGCTGGAAGGGCCTTCTGAATCCATGCGATCTTGAACTCTGCCTTGCCAAGGGGAAGACCGAGGCCCCATGGGGTTCATCCCCGAATGAGTTCTGCACTTGGGAGCCCAGCTCTGCTCTCATTGGCTGATCCCTGGGCCTTCTCCCTCCGATCTGAGAACACACTGCCTGCAAGCAAACAGCTCAGCAGAAATTTTTCGTCCCGGGGAATCAAGTCGCAGAGAACTTCATTGTTTTGAGAACTTGCTGAAGATCTGTTTATCTGAACAAGAGCTTACTCAGTTAGGCAAACCGCTTGTCACGAAATGACTGTTGGCTCACCACCGAGCGCTCGGTGACCCCGCCCTTGCCGTGTCCTCCAGCTCCATTCCGCTGTCTCAGGAACCTGACCTGTGCCAGCCCGTCTCCACTCGGACCCAGGCACCATCCCCCTCACGCCTTGACCTTCTTTTCCTAAGACAGTCAGTCTTGAGACGTCTGGCCAGGGCTGTACCCTCTTGGGATGCAGGCACTGAACTTGGCTTTGCTGGATCGATAGGTCATTTGGTGATTTCTGGACCCACCAGGCAGGATGGGTCCCCTTACACACTCTGGGTCCCCACTCCTGGAGATGCCCGCTTTGTGACACCTCTCAACCTGATTCTTAAAACACATTTGAAAGTAATAGGCTTTATTTTCCAGAGCATTTTTGTGTTCATGGTCAAATTGAGTGGGAAGTACAGAGGCTCCTCCCCAGCCCTCCACACACATGTACACAGGCTCAGCCTCTCCCATCATCAGCATCCCCGACCCGAGTGGGTCATCTGTTACAAGCAATGAACCGAGGCTGACAGGTCCTCACCACCCAGAGTCTGGAGCTGACATTAGGGTTCTCTCCCGGGGCTGCACGTTCCATGGGTTTGGACAGTTGTAAATGACATGTGTCCCCCATTATAGTATCACATAGAGTGTTCTCACTGCCCTGAGCATCCCCGTGCTCCAGCTTCTCTCCCGTCCCTCCTCCTCACCCCTGGTTCCCAGCCGCCCCACTCCCCGGGTCTTCTCAGTGTCTCCAGAGCTCTGCCTGAAGGGCCAACCCAACCCCGCCACTCACCAGCTCCGTTACCACGTTTGCTTCCCCTCCATTCCTCATTCACAGCGTGAAGAGACGGAGCAGAATGGTTGAGAGAGACGGGTATTGGGGGGAGGCTGGCTTGGCTGTCTCTGCCCTGGTGGCCCTGTCTCCATCCTCCGGACGTCCCAGTTTCCACCTACAAGGCTGGGCCCCAGCTTCCCGCCCCCCGCGGGGTGGTGCGCCGGCTTCTCCCCATCGGCCTCAAGATGGCAGCAGAGCTCCGCAGTCCCACCCTGGGTGGTGCAGGCTTGGGGACTGGAAGAGGGCTGACCACCCATCCTGGGGGCTCCCCAGGACCTGAGCCTGGGTGTAGGGATCTGGCTGCGGGGCGCAGAGCTGGAGCACCCGCCTGTCCATGTCCCGGACAGTTCACCATTCAGTGCAGCAGTAAAGCCTTCCTGCTGCGTGTCCGGCTTGGTGTGGGGGACCAGAACGCCCATGGCATTGGACACGGGATCAGGGCCCAATGCCAGGGCGGCCCAGGCTGTGGGACGAGGGCTCTGGGTGAGCAAGCCTAAGGGAGGGGTCTAGCTCAGCCTGGCAGTGCAGGAGGCGGTCTGATGCTGTCCTGGAGCTCAGGTCCACGGAGCGGGAGCCGCGGGGGATAGCTGGCCCCGTGGGAACATGGGCATTGCAGGACCAGGCCCCACACGCCCGGCAGCCCCGGGGTGGAGGGTGTCATCCACCAGCTCATGGGCTCCTGTGGGAGCTCCTATACTCAGGACCAGGACATGATGTGTGGGGCCCGGTGCAGAGTGAAAGCGAGGGGCCCTTGTTGAGAATGGTGAACTTTATTTGATTGATTGATTGACTTAAAAGATTCTGATTTATTTGACAGATAGAGACAGAGTGAGAGAGGGAACACAAGCAGGGGGAGTGGGAGAGGGAGAAGCAGGCTCCCCTCCGAGCAGGGAGCCCAATGTGGGGCTCGATCCCAGGACCCTGGGATCATGACCTGAGCCAAAGACATATGGTCAACAACTGAGCCACCCAGGTGTCCCCAAAATGGTTAACTTTAAAGATAGTGACAGCACAGCCTGAAACTAAGCTCTAGCCTTTCTGAGCCAGGGGCCCTGTGTAACTGGCCAGGCCCCCAGATTCCCAGGTGGGGTTCCCACCCAGTAGCCATGTGGCCCAGTCTGCCTTCCCTGGGCAGGTCCCTGGTCCCCCGGGCAACGTGTGGGAGGGACTCCGGCAGATTAGGCTAGAAGATGTGCTGCCCTTGGTACTCCACCGGTAGCTGTGCTTGTTCCCATGAGACCCTGACGCCCAGAATCCTGGCTAGTGGACGTCCTGGTGCAGACTCACGCCGGACGCCCTCCCTCGTTCCCTCTAGAGGCACCCGTGAGGGGCACCGCGGCCAGCAGGGGGCGCTGCCGCCCCGTTCTCGAGCTGGGTCCTGCACACAGGGCACCGGCCGCAGCCCTGCTCAGGGGCTAAGGGGCATGGGCATCACCAGGTCTGGGGGCTCTCTGCGCCCTCAGAGCCCCCACATCCTGCTGGGGCCCCTGCCCTCCCTGGGTCCCCGCTTTCCTTGCAGTTTCCTGGAGTGGGCAGGCCTGAAAGGGACCCTGGAGACGTTGAGTTGTGCTCATATGAGGGTTCCCAAGGGCCCTTCCAGCTCCTGGCTCGGGTGCTCCTGGGCTTGCGTGCGAGTCACCCCCGTGTGTGTCCCGGTCTGCAGACAGCCTGCCCTGTGTCTCTGCCTCTTACACCCGCCGCGGGGCTTGGGCCCCACCAGACAACCCAGTACGCAAACACCCCTTTTCCAAATAAAGTCTCGTTCATGGGTTCTGGGGTTTGGGATTCGGACACTCAACCCACCGCAGGCCCCAAACCGGAGAGGGCGGGGCTGGCCGGAACCCAGGAACCCGGCCCCAGGCCCGCGCTCCTTCCTCCAGAGGCCCCGCCCGGCCCAAGGTGTGGGGCCTCTGTTCTCAGTGACTGGTTTCTCCACCGGCGTTTCTCATCCCCACCAGCGTGGGCAGTGTCCACCCCACCCCTTCTCTGGAACCCCACTTCGAGGGTGTGCGATGGCCTCAGGCCTTTCGTCAGGCCAGGCCTGGCCCAGAGCTGGCCCAGAAGGTCTGCTTTGGGAATCCACACATGGAATCTTACTACCCTCCCTCTCGATGACCCCTGGTTGTTGCTGGCCTTGCTCACACCCCACCTCCTCCTGGAAGCCCTCTAAAGCCCCTGGCGGGGTGGGCTCCCTTTCTCCAGCCTGGCCCACTCCAGGCTGTGGCCCTTGGATTGGGGGACCACCAGATAGGAGGGGGTCTTGTCCCCCTGCCCCTGGCCCCGCGGAGACGAGGCTCGGAGGATGCTGCAGGAGGAAGGGGTGAGCCGAGGCGTAAGGAGGTATGCCCACTGCCTGTTCACTGCCTTCTCTTCTGGGAGGCTTGGTCCCTGGAGAGCTGGGGATGGGGAAGCACCCCATCCTGGGAGGGAAAGGAAAGGCCCCTCTGGCCTGGAACAGAAAGCTTCCCTACTGAACCCTTACTCAGATCACAGCGGGGTAGAAGGGGCTGGTGTGCATGTGGGGCCGGTGGGGCTGAAGACTCAGGGGCTGGGGGGGCAGACAGCTGGGCCCTCCCTGCGGAGCCTGTGAGTGGGGGTCTCCATGTCTCTCTGGTCCTGCCTGTGTGTGTTGGGGAGAACGAGAGGGAGCTGCGGGCTTCACTCAAGGTGGGGACTCAAGGTCCGTGTCCAAGTTCACTTCTGAGACACCCTGGGTGGGGGTGAGGGCAGCAGAAACTGACGAGCTCCTGTCCAGACCTGCCCCCTCCCCCGCCCCAGCACCCGCAGAGGGCCCGGCGCTGCTTTTCCCCGAAGGAGATGGGGCCTTGCCCGCTATGGGCTTGGCCACCTCTTGGCTTGGTCACCTGCCCAGTGGCTCCTTGGGACAGACCCCACGACGATATGTGTCCTGGGCAGCAGGCGGTCAGCGTAGGCCTGACCACCAACCAGGTGTCCCTACGAGAGGTCCTGGGCTATGGAGTACACTCACCCCAGAGGGATCTGGTGGGCCAGGGGCCTTAGTGGACCCAGTTCCGAGACAAACTGTGGTGGGAGGTGACAGGGTGGCTTGAGCTGGTGGCTGGAGTGGGCTCTGGGGGCTGGAGTCAGAGAGGGCTCTACCGGGATGCCTCCACTCACGGCTGTCGTCCTTGGAAAGTCTCACTGAATGGCTGGGGCCCTCAGCTTGCTGCACTGTAAAATGGGGATAGCACCGCGCAGATGTGAGCCCTGGGTTAAGGGGGAAGTAAACCTGCTCAGCCATAAGGACCGCTCCCCAACTCTTTCTCCATCCCCCCACATTCTGCCTCTCTGCTCTGTTTCTCCTATCCTGCCTCTCCTTCTGGCTGTTCTCTCCTGTCCTCCCGCCCCAGGCCCCCTGGGAGCCCCTCCCTCCAGCCTTCCCCCAGGAGGCAGGTCAGGGCGGGGCATTTCCTTGCTACACTAAGGAGGACTCAGTGCAGGGCCCCTACTGTCTTCACTTCCACATTCCTTTTTAAAATATTTTATTTATTTATTTCAGAGAGCACGCACGCACAAGCAGGGGGAGTGGGAGAGGGAGAAGCAGACTCCCCACTGAAGCCTGATGGAAGTGGGAAGCTGGATCCCAGGACCCCAGGATCATGAGGCTTACCGCTTAAGACTGAGCCGCCCAGGCGCCCCTTCACTTCCATATTCTAATCCCGTTCATCTTTCTAATCCTTTCCAGAAAAGGGCCTTCTCCAGGAAGCCTGCTGTGTTTCTGGGCAGTGGTCCTTTATCTGCCTTTCTCTTCCCTGCGCCTTCCTAACCCTAACCTTCTCCAGGAGCAGGGCTTCCTTCCTCACGCTGGGGATCTCCCTTTCTGGGGGTCTGTGAGCCCCACCCAGGCACAGGGTTGGCCTTCGCCCCGAGCCAGTGTTCCCGGCCCGCTCAGCGAGTCACCCCCAGGGGCCCTGGCAGCGCGCCGCGGAGAGATTGGAGTCGCTGACTCAGAAACCTGTCCGCTCGCAGAGCTGAGTGGGGATGCGGGGCGAGCCACGCGGGGCGTGACCCCTGGTCAAAACCATGTCCGCCGTCACCCCCGGCACTGTGCAGAGAGACGGATGACACAAACATGCCACCAAAAGGAGATAACGGTGAATCTTACCTTTGTCTGTATACTTTCTTATATTGTTGGGAAAACATTTTTTTCACGATGTTATTTTTGTTATCCTATAGATCAAAACTATTATTCCTAAATTTGAAAACAATGAAAGCCTACTTCTGATTCTCACAGACCCAGGAGGGACTCTGCCTGTCCCCTCCTGCCCCAGCCTACCTGTCTTGTGCCCACAGGTGGGTTTCCTGAGACCAGGGGCCTTCTGGACACACGTTCATCCCCAGAGCCAGAGGAGAGACAGCAGGTGCCCAGGACCACGTTGCTCAGTTGCCAGGTAACGGTGGTCACCATAGCAACGCTGCCTCCTTGGAGGGAGCAGAAGCCTCGGCACCCCCACCTGCAGGCAGGGGAGTGGGAGGTGATGGGGGTTCTGCCCTGACCACCGGGCTGTCCGTCTCCTGGGCTTTTCCTTGCCCCTTGCTCACCCTGTGCTCTTCCTCTCCAGGCAGGGGCTGTGGGTGGAGGGCCTTCCATGGCTTAGGGACAGGGCTGTGGGATCTGCCCTTGCTCCCTACTCCACTGACTCCCTTCTGCCCCTGCCCTTGAGCCTCAGTTTCTCCTTTACCAAAGGCCACGGGGACAGCTTCTCCTCCTTCCCCATTCACAACTGTCTGTCCCATGTGAGGTGCTGTTCTTGGCCAGGTCCCCCCCAGGCACAGGATCAGAGATCATTCAGGGCAAATTACAAGCGTGCCAGTGGAAACTTGTAGGGCCAGGAGGTGGGAGAGCTCTGTTAGGAGGCTCGTTCTGCCACTGAAAAGCTGGGTGACCTTAGCCAGTCACTTGGCCTCTCTGGGCTTCAGGTTCCTTGTGTGACAGAGTGAAAACCTTCTCTGTCTGCCCCTTCCAGGGCTGTTTGACATGGGCTGTGACCGCAGGAGGAGCCTTGGGAGGCAATGCCTACACCCCTGCTTGGGGGAGCATGGGGGGCAATGCCCTCACGCCAGCCCTGGCGAGCATGGGGGATACTGCCTACATCCCAGCCCCGGGGAGCATGGCCTTCACCCCAGGGACTGAGGATGGGCTCAGTTTTCTCTGCCCAGACCCGGGCAGCGGCTGCCTCCCCAGCCCACTGCTCTCCCACCCAGCTCTGTTTTCTAGGTATTTCATTACATGACTTTCCATGGCCCCCATCTATGTCAGCGTGTCCCCCCCAGACTGTGACTCCTGGACTGGCCTGGGTTTCAGGACCAGGCATTTCGGCTGCGACCAGACAGCGCCCCCCGCCACCATGCCCCTCCTGCTTGGTCATCCCTATTGCGCTGTGTGACCTGGGAGCAGACCCTTGACCTCTCTGTGCCTGAGTCTGCTGGCCATCAGACGGAGGTAGTCCCAGCATAGCTCTGGAGGATGAGCCGTTAGGAGCAGAGGCGTCTGGCCCCCACCAGCACTGGGCACACTGGTGACAGACTAAGCTCAGCTTGGACCGGGCTGCTTCCCCCATTTCCTCATCTGTGGCTGGGGGCTGGGGGACCAACCGCCCCATCACAAGGCCCAGGGACCGGCTAGATGAGCTGACACATGGCTAGCCCTCCGTGGAGCTGGTACTGCCTTGGGGGGCTCCACGTCCCCTGATGCCCCCACCCCATTCTGCTCCTGTTCCTCCAGGGTTCCTGATGTGCTGGCTTCTGATGGATCTGCAGGGGTCCAGGCTCCCCAAACCCTGTGTGGGTGGCCAGTCCCAGGAGGGGCTGCGGGTGCCCAGCTCCAACCAGTGGAGGGAGATGTGTGAAGCTTCCAGGTTTCCCTCATCCCTTATTGGTCACCATGGAAACCTCCTAGCAACCACACAAACAGGCTGCGGGGCCTGGGCGCTGCAGCAACCCTGCAGGGCGCCGTCCCTGGAGCCATCCGGGGTCACTTCCTGCGGCCAAGGGTCAGGCAGAGGAGAGGGAGCCCTGGGGCCTCCCAGGTCTGCCCTCCATGTACCTCATTTTAAATGACAACGGTGTTGCCTGCAACACAGCAGGGCCCTGCTGAGTGGAGTGCGGCCCCTGACCTGCTGTCTGGTGTGCGTGCTGGATGCCATTGGGCATGTTGTGAGAAGCAGACTCCACCGGGACCCGTGTCCTCCCCTCCGTCCTCCTCTCCAGGCATACTCACCCCGGCCCGGCTGCACCTCCACGGACCTGGGCCCCTCCCCCTGCCTCCTTACCCCTCTCCTGCCCCAGGTGACCGAAAGTCCATACACCACAGCAGGGGGACCCCTGTCTCTCTCTGGCTGCCAGTCCTCCCCCTGCATACCGGGGGCAGCTGGACACCAACCTGAGTTCGGCCATGGGAGGACCCAGGGGCCGAGGCCCAGGACAGGCCATTTCTCCACTCTGCCTCAGGTGGGGGCTCCTCTGGGGCTCCCTGGGGATGCCTGGAAGAGGAGGGGACAGCATGGCCACCTCGGAGGGGCTGCGCCCCGGCTGGCTTAGAGGACAGAGGATTCCTTTGTTCCTCTGGAAAAGAGCGGGATCGGGTCGTCTGACTTTTCAGTGATCCGCGGTGTAGGCTGAGTGGGCGCCCCCCTCTCTGTCGCACCCGAGAGCCTGGGGCGGGGGCGTGTGTGTGCATCACATCCGTGTCCATCCAGCGTGGGAGTGTGTGTGGAAACGTGGGTGTGTGTGATTGTGGTGCATGTGTGCATGCGTGTGCCCGCAAGAGTGGGGTGTGCGCGTGTGTGAGTGTGCTGTGTGCGCACACGTGCGATGTACGTGCTGTGTGTGCATACATGTGATCTGTGCACTGTGTGCACATGCACGTGCCTGAGAGTGTGGTGCACACGTGTGCTGTGTGCACATGCGTGTGATGGGCGGGCTGTGTGTGCATACATGTGATCTGTGCGCTGTGTGCACATGCACGTGCCCGAGAGTGTGGTGCACACGTGTGCTGTGTGCACACGCGTGTGATGGGCGGGCTGTGTGTGCATACGTGTGATCTGTGCACTGTGTGCACATGCACGTGCCCGAGAGTGTGGTGCACACGTGTGTTGTGTGCACACGCGTGTGATGGGCGGGCTGTGTGTGCCTGTGTGCACGTGTGTAGAGCAGGAAGGCAGGACTGGACGCAGAAGGGAGATGCGGAGGGCTCAGGGTCTAGGGGAACAGGTCCTCTGGAAGACTGCCTCTTCGCTCCTGTCTGAACCTTGGTGGTCCCTGTCCTGGGTCTTGTTTCCTAGGATTCCAGAACCAAAAGTCAGAGCCCAGCCTTTCCTCCTCTCCATTTCTTGGCCCAGGTGAAGGCGGGGCCCCTCCCGGTCGGGGTGCTGGGGAAGTGGGGCCCCAGAGTTCATGGCAAGCCACATCCTCCACGTTCGGCCCCCCTAGGCTGCGTCTTCCCTCTGCTCTCAGGGCTCTTGATGCATCCGTCTGGATGCCACCAGGCCAGCCTGGGTTGGGGCCCAAGGCCTGGGTTGGGGACTCAGGCACGGTGTGCACGGAGTCCCTAGAGAATTCAAGGTGACACACGAGGGATGTGGGGTCATCTCAGGGAGGGAGAGGTCTGAGGGCCTTGGAGTCTAAAGGAGAGACACCCGTCTTCCCCTTGCCCTTGGAGGCACAGGTGTGGGAAAGCCAGTGCGTCAGGGAGGCCGAGCCATCAGCAAAGGACCGGGTCTCCAAGGCCCCTCCCAGCCTGGCCCGGGCACCCCTCGCGGCCGGCCCTCGTCAAGTTCCGGCTCATGGTCAAGGCCGCGTGGGATGACCACCCGCGAGCCGGACAACTGCGCGGTCTTCCCGAGCACCAACTTTGCTCCCCGTCTGAGGCCTTCGGGTATGTGTGAGACGTGCCATCAGGTCTTTCCTCCGGACGTCGGAGAGGGGGACTTCACAAAGGGAGGTGACACAGCGCATGCTTGGGGTGGCAGACACTGGGGTCTCCGCGGTGTCTGTCCGCGTCTCGCGGTTTGTTGTCGCTACGGCTGCGCTCCTGTTTCCGCGGCTGCGATTCCCTTGTCCTGGTTGTGCTTATCGAATTTATTGTTGCTCTTATAGTCACTGTTAACTGTTGCAATTCATAGCGTTGCTTTAAAGATGAACCTTCTTTGTCATGGACTCCCCGGCTATGTGCCCACGCCCCGAACAGCAGCGGCGCTCAGCCGGGGCTTTGGATGACGCCTGGGACATTCGGGTGTGAGAATTGGGGGG
>RCUC01097698.1:0-40170 GCA_003697995.1 Taxidea taxus jeffersonii | reverse complement strand
AATGCCAAAGGCAAGGGAAGCAAGGGAAAAAATGAACTATTGGGACTTCATCAAGATCAAAAGCTTTTGCACAGCAAAGGAAACAGTCAACAAAACCAAAAGACAACTGACAGAGTGGGAAAAGATATTTGCAAATGACATATCAGATAAAGGGCTAGTATCTAAAATCTACAAAGAGCTTAGCAAACTCAACACCCAAAGAACAAATAATCCAATCAAGAAATGGGCAGAGGACATGAACAGACATTTCTGCAAAGAAGACATCCAGATGGCCAACAGACACATGAAAAAGTGCTCCACATCACTGGGCATCAGGGAAATACAAATCAAAACCACAATGAGATACCACCTCACACCAGTCAGAATGGCTAAAATGAACAAGTCAGGAAATGACAGATGCTGGCGAGGATGTGGAGAAAGGGGAACCCTCCTACACTGTTGGTGGGAATGCAAGCTGGTGCAACCACTCTGGAAAACAGCATGGAGGTTCCTCAAAAAATTGAAAATAGAGCTACCTTATGACCCAGCAATTGCACTACTGGGTATCTATCCTAAAGATACAAACGTAGTGATCCAAAGGGGCACGTGTACCCGAATGTTTATAGCAGCAATGTCCACAATAGCCAAGTTATGGAAAGAACCTAGATGTCCATCAACAGATGAATGGATAAAGAAGAGGTGGTATATATATACAATGGAATACTATGCAGCCATCAAAAGAAATGAAATCTTACAATTTGCGACGACATGGATGGAACTAGAGCGTATTATGCTTAGCGAAATAAGTCAACTGGAGAAAGACAACTATCACATGATCTCCCTGATATGAGGAAGTGGAGATGCAATGGGGGTGGGGGTTAAGGTGGTAGGAAAAGAAAAAATGAAACAAGATGGGATCAGGAGGGAGACAAACCAAAAGAGACTCTTAATGTCATAAAACAAACTGAGGGGTGTGGGGGGGGGAGAGGGTTTGGGAGAGGGTGGCGAGGTTACATTATATGTTTAAATATAAAAAGCTTAAATTTAAAAAAAAATAAAATAAAAAATAAAAATAAATTAAAAATATATTAAAAATTAAAAATAATAAAAAAATTTTTAAAAAAGAATGTGGAAGAACCCACCAAAGTGCCCACAAGTTGAGAGTGCTATACACACCCCAAGCACAGAGCCACTTTGGGACCTTTCCAGTCAACAAGGACCTTTCCTATGTCTTTCCTTGCTTTTCTCACCACTCTTTCCCCCCTTCCCAGCCATGATGAGAACAGAAACCAACCAGGAATTGAGGAAGGAAGATGAAAAGAAAGAGCTAGAAAAATAAAGAGCCAACCATATCCCCTACTTCCATCCCGGTGTCAGCTACAGAGGGAATCCTAACTGAGGCTCACTTGAGCCAAAAGAAGGTAGGAGACAACACAAAATCCGGTTCAGAATGATTATTGTCTTTGCCTGGACAATGCAGTTTCTGAATTGAGGCTCTTATGGACTTCATGTATTGGTAAGACGTACCTGCTAGGCATTTCCTTCTAAGACAATGGAAGATTGTAACAATTGAATAATTTTTAAGGGAAAATAAAAAGTTGTATTTTGATCATGTCATGAGTTGTGAATGTTTATAGAGTACTCACTACATTCTGGTCATTTTCCTTGTAATATCTAATATAATCCTCAAACAGTAACTCTGAAAGTCTGAGTGTTGTTATATTCACTTTCATAGCTGAGGAAGTTGAAGCTCAAAAAGTTTAAGAAATTTTTCCAATGACACCCAAATTCAAGTAGAGAATCTAAGACTGACCTAACATGTCTCTGATTCCAAAGTCCTTGTCTCTGATCATTTCAAGCTTGACACATTCTTTCTGCCTGTGGGTTCATCACAGATTCTAAAATGTGGGTGTGGGAACCAAGGAGCCCTCACTTGTTTGTTTGCCTATCACTAAATTCCCTAGACCTCTAAATTCTGAATTCTATCTCTTTGATACTCAGCCCTTACCTTCCCTGCAGTCCAACCTGCTTCCCCAGTAGAAGCAGGCCCCACACAGACAACAGCATTAAAAGTGGCTTTCAGTTCCAGCCAGGAACAGAGATGTGACGTATGAAGGGTGTTCCTTTTTTTTCTTCACCACATACTTTGGAGTTACAACTGCACTTTAAAGAGAATTTCAGATTGGTGGAGTTGGTTAAGGTCCAAGATAAATGTTAGATGTTTGTTTTTAAACCAGGCCTCCTGAGCTAAAAAAAACCAGCAAGCTTATGATGGGGAAAAATCTCCTTTTACGGGCATTCACAGACACAATGACAGAGCTCCTCGGACTAAGGAAGATTTTCTTTTCTAGTCTAGAGACTCAGGGGTACAAACAAAGTCAGGTATGACCTGATCAAACTTTTAAACAAATCCAAGTTCTTATGAAGCAGGCAGATAGTTTGAGTCCCCCCTTTTATTTTAAGACTTTATTTATTTATTTGACACAGAGAGAAATCACAAGTAGGCAGAGAGGCAGGCAGAGAGAGAGAGGAGGGAGCAGGCTCCCTGCTGAGCAGAGAGCCCGATGTGGGGCTCGATCCCAGGACCCTGGGATCATGACCTGAGCTGAAGGCAGAGGCTTTAACCCACTGAGCCACCCAGGCGCCCCTGAGTCCCTTTTAAAGGAAAGGACTTGTCTTGGCTTAGAAACTAGAGAAAAGGAAGAGATGGCCCTGAGGTTCTGGGCTTAATCCTTGACTATAAGAATTGTCCCCCAGGGGCGCCTCAGTGGCTCAGTGGGTTAAATGCTCCCTTCAGCTCAAGTCATGATCCTGGGGTCCTGGGATCAAGAACCAAATTAGGCCCTCTGCTCATTGGGGAGCCTGCTTCTTCCTCTCTCTCTCTCCGCCTGCCTCTCCATCTACTTGAGATCTCTGTCAAATACATAACAAATAAAATCTTAAAAAAAAAAAAAAAGAATTGTCCCCAATACCCTCCTGGGTCAATGAGAGTCCTGAAAGACACCAACAACCACAGAAAGTAAGATTCTGGCCAAACCACATAACTCCTACAGTCAACAACCCATCAGTAAGCCAATAGCCTGCCAGGCCTCCCAGACAGAAAAATTTGGCAGTTAGCATCTCAGTAGAATCTTTGAAATCAGGTGCAGGTTCAGAACCCAGCCCTGTACTCACCATCTGTGTGACCCTTGGTAAGCTGCTTGCCAAGCCCCAGTTTCCCGATCTGTAAATTCAGAGTTATAGCAATGCCCACACAAAGGGTAACCGTGAGGGTTAAATGAGAAGATATTTATAAAGCAGCTTGCATAGTTCCTGGTTTTAAATCTTAAGTATTAAATACATTTTCACTAATAAAGTATAAAAATTTGAATTAAAAAATTATATAAGCTACCTTTCATCTCAGTCTCCAGTTCAGATAATTATGAAAACTTCAGTGAGGCTCAGAAGAAGGGCTAAGTCTCCACTTGTGTGAAGAGGAGTAGATAGAGTTTTCCCTATGCCTTCCACCATGTACAACTAAAAGTCCTGGACAGAATATATAAAACAAACATAAAAAGACTCCAGCAGGTAGAAGAAGGCAGATGAGATAGGAACCTAGGGAACCATGGACAACAGAGTGGTGAGTTCCTTGGACTTATTTTTTGCCTCACATATACCAGACTTAGAGTTAGAGGTAGTGGCAAACAGACCAGAAGACAGACAAACTCCCAACGAAAGATTTCTCTCTTTGGCCAAGGAATCAAGGAAAGCAAGCCAATCAAGACAGAAAACTTGCAAATAATCACTATTCTACTCAAGCCAGATGCCACAGAAAATGATGTGGTCCCACCCTAACTGCCAGCAGAGTCTGAAAGAGGAGTTACTTTTTTACCACCTCATTAGGCTGTAAAAAGACACCCCAATGTCCCAGCATGGACTGTCACAAAGATCAGGAAGGGAGCCAGGAGCTTTGCCCCCTCTGCACTGGGTGGAGACCAACGGGGAATTGGACATCACATCCACATAAAAATAAAGTTGTCCCCACCCCCTGACCCTGTGTCAAAGGAAACTTAGTGAAAAGTCAGGATTCACTGTCACCCACCTGTAATGAAACCACCACATGTCCCTTCCCTATTGTCACTGGAGGCCACATGGAAAGTAGAAACAAGTTTCTCCTACCCCTGCCAGCCAGGAGATTTCAGTGGAGGCCTAGTGAGGAGCCAGAAACTCTACCCCCTATTCAGCAGTAAGAGTCCCACTTAGGTGTCATTGGAGGTCAAGTGAGGGACCCAGACATCTATTCTCACCTGGCCATAGCAAGATGTCCTTCCTCAGCTAGAAGAGTAACTTAAAAAAACAAAAGATTTAAATAAGAATCAATCTCATAACATAACACCTAAAATGTTCAGGTTTCAACTGAAAAATCTCTCAATATCTCAAGATCCAAGAAAACAATTGGAATGAAAAAAGATGATCAATAAGCATATACACCAATATAATAGAGATTGTAGTATTATCTGAGAAAGATTTTAAAACAGCCACCATAAAAATATTTCCATTAATAAGCATGCTTGAGACAAATGAACCATAGGGGGCTAGGGGCAATTCAAATGACTGTGGATTTCTCACCAGAAACCATGAATATCATGTGAAGGGGGCACAATATTTTTCAAGTGCTAAAAGAAAATAATTATCCCAGGAATGGACCCTCAACTCTATGATCAACTAATCTTCAAAAAAGCAGGAAAGAACGTCCAATGGAAAAAGACAGTCTTTTCAACAAATAATGTTGGGAAAATTGGAGCTACATGAAGAAGAATGAAACTGGAGTACTTTCTTACACCATACACAAAAACAAACTCAAAATGGATGGAAGATCTAAATGTGAAATAGGAATCCATCAAAATCCTGGAGAAAAACACAGGCAGCAACCTCTTTGACCGTGGCCACAGCAACTTCTCGCTAGACACATCTCCAAAGGCAAGGGAAACAAAAACAAAAATTAACTGTTGGGACTTCCTCAAGATAAAATGCTTTTGCAGGGCAAAGGAAACAGTCAACAAAACTAAAAGGCAACCTACAGAATGGGAGAAGATATTGGCAAATGTCTTAACAGATAAAGGGCTAGCATCTAAAATCTTAAAGAACTTATCAAGCTTAATATCCAAAAAAACAAAAAAATCTAGTCAAGAAATGGGCAGGAGACATGAACAGACATTTCACCAAAGAAGATATGCAAATGACCAACAGACACATGAAAAAAAATGTTCAGCATCACTAGGCATCAGGGAAATACAAATCAAAACCACAATGAGATACCACCTCACACTGGTCAGAATGGCTAGAATTAACAAGTTAGGAAACAACAAATGTTTGCAAGGATGCAGAGAAAGGGGAAGCCTCTTCCACTGCTGGGGGGAAATGCAAGCTTGTGCAGCTACTCTGGAAAGCAATATAGAGGTTCCTCAAAAAATTTAAAAAAAAAAAAAAAAAAGAGCTACCCTATGACCCAGCAGTTACACTATGAGGTATTTACCTGAAGGTTACAAACATAGTTATCTGGAAGGGCACCTGCACCCCAATGTTTATAGCAGCAATGTCCACTGTAGACAAACTAAGGAAAGAGCCCAAATGCCCATCAACAGATGAATGGATAAAGAAGATACGAGATATACATATATATAGATATATATATAGAGAGAGAGATGTATATCTACATATGTAATATCATATGAGATATACACACACACAATGGAATATTACTCAGCAATCAAAAAATGAAATCTTGCCATCTGCAATGATGTGAATAGAACTAGAGGGTATTATACTAAATGAAATAAGTCATTTAGTGAAAGAAAATTATCATATGATTTCACTCATATGTGGAATTCAAGAAACAAAACAAAGGATCATAGAGGAAGGGAGGGAAAAATAAAATAAGATGAAATCAGAGAGGGAGACTAATCATAAAAGATTCTTAACTATAGGAAACAAACAGGGTTGTTGGAAGAGAGGGTGTGGGGAGATGAGATAAGTGGGTCATTGGCATTAAGGAGGGCACTTGAAGTAACAAGCACTGGGTGTTGTATACAACTGATGAATCACTAAATTCTACCTCTGAAACTAATAATACAGTATATGTTAATTAAATTGAATTTAAATTTTTAAAAAAAAATTTTTAAAGAGACCCATTGGGGTGCCTGGGTGGCTCAGTGGGTTAAAGCCTCTGCCTTCAGCTCAGGTCATGATCGCAGGGTCCTGGGATCAAGCCCCGCATCGGGCTCTCTGTTCAGCGGGAAGCCTGCTTCTCCTCTCTCTCTCTGCCTGCCTCTCTGCCTTCTTGTGATCTCTGTCTGTCAAATAAATAAATAAAATCTTTTTTAAAAAGAGAGAGAGAGAGAGAGACCCATTACATATATAGGGGTCAATTCTCCAAAAATGACCTATCAATCTTTAATGTATATGGACCTACCAACAGAGTGTCAAACCATGTGAGGCAAAATCTGATAGAACCGCAAGGAGAAATAGAATTCCCTATTATAGCTAGAGACTTCAATACCCCTGTATCAAAAGCAGACAGATCCAGAAGACAGGAAATCAGTAAGGACAAAGCTGAACTCAACAAAACCATCAATAAAGTAGATACAATTGACATTTATAGACTACTTCACCCAACAACAGAATATAGATTTTTCTCAAGAATACACATTCTTATCTAGCTCATGTAGAACAGTCACCAAGATAGATCACATTCTGGACCATAGAACAAACCTTAATAAATTTAAAAGAACAGAAATCAAGCAGTATCTGCTCTCAGGCCACAGTAGAATTAAACTAGAAATGAGTAACAAAAAAAAATAGCTGGAAAACTTGAAAACATTTGGAGATTAAACAAAACAATTCTAAATTATACATGGATCAAAGAAGAAATATCAAGATAATTTTTAAACAGTTTGAATTAAATGAAAATGAAACAAAATTTGCAGGATGCAGGGGAAATGTGTTAAGAAATTCATAGAATTGAATACATATATTAGAAAAAAAAGATTTAAAATCAATAATCAAAGCTACACTTTAGGATATTAGAAAAAGAAAAGCAAATAAACCTAAAGTAAGCAGATAAAAAGCAGTAATCAATGAAATTAGAAAGAGGAAGTTAATAGAGAAAATCAATAAAACCAAAAGCTGGTTCTGTGAAAAGAACAGTGAAATTAATAAGCCTCTAGCCTCAAGAAAAAAGAGAGGACACACAAATAAATGGGGGATATCACTACAGATCCAATAATCATTAAAAGGACAATAAAGAAATATAATGAACAACCCTATGCCCACAACTTTGATAACCTAGATGAAATGGACCAATTCCTTGAAAGACAAAATTTGCCAAGGTTCACACAAGAAGAAATGGATGATTTGAGTAGGCTTATATCTATAAAAGAAATTGCACCAATAATTAATAATCTCCCAAAACAGAAATCACCAAACCTAGATGTGTTCACTGGTTAATTCCACCAAAGGAAGAAATTATATCAATTCTTTGAAATATCTTGCAAAAAACAGAACCAGAGGTAATACTAACTCATTCCATGACATTAGCTTTACCTTAGTACCAACACCAAAGACATTATAAAACTACAAATAACTATCTCATTAACTTAGATGAAAAAGTCCTCAATAAAATATTAGCAAATATAATCCAAAAATGTATAAAAAGGCTTACACACCACAATTAAGTGGAATTTATCCCAGATATGCAAGGCTTGTTCAACATTTGAAAATCAGTTAAATAATCCATTATATCAACAGACATATGTGATAAATGACTAATACCCAAAATACGCAAAAACTCTTAGAACTCAACAATATTAAGTTGGACAACCTGATTGAAAAATGGAAAAAAGACCTGAGTAGACACCTCACCAAAGAAGATACACAGATGAAAAATAAACATATGAAAAGATGCTCCACATTGTATATCATTAGGGAGATGTAAATTAAAACAATGACATAACCACAACACACCTGTTAGAATGATCAAAATCCAAAACACAGACAACACCAAATGCTGGTGAGGATGTGGAGCAATAGGAACTCTCATTCATTGCGTGGGAATGCAAAATTGTACTGCCACCTTGGAAGACAATTTGGAAGTTTCTTACAAAAGTAAATATACTTTACCATATGAACCAGCATCACACTCCTTGGTATTTACCAAGTAAGTTGAAAACTAGGCTCACACAAAAACCTGTAGATGGATGTTTATTGCAGCTTTATTCATAATTGCCAAAGCTTGGAAGCAACTAAGATGTCCTTCAGTAGGTGAGTGGATACATAAACTGTGGTACATTCAGACACTAGGTATTATTCAACATTGAAAAGAAGGAGTTATCAAACCATAATGTAAACTATGGATTTAGGTAAACTATTACTTTAGGTAATAATGCTGTATTCATGTAGATTCAGTGATTGTAACAAATATACCACTCTGATACGGAATTTTGGTGGTGGGAGGGCTGGGGATATATGCGAAATCTCTGTACCTTTGGCTCAAATTTGCTATAAACCTAATACTGCTCTTCAAAAAGTCTCTTTTTTAAAAAATTACATTCTCCAATTTATTATAAATACAACTATAACTTGTTGCAAAAATGTTAATGGCAAAAAATATTTGTGGGTTTGGTTTTCTTTTCTTATTGAAGTATAGCTGAAACACAAAAAGTCTATTTTTTAAGTGTATCTAAATTTTTCTAAATGCAACTACTAAACAACCTAGCAGTTGCACTTCTTAGCATTTACCCCAGAGAAATAAAGCCATGTCACACAAAAACCTGTGCACAGATGTTTGTAGCAGTGTTTTACATTTTAGACAAAAAACTTGAAACCGTCCAAATGCCCTTCAGTGGGTAAAGGTTAAATTGCACAGCCATACCGTGGAATGCTACTCAGAAAGGAAAAGTAAGACGCTGTTGATACAGGGAATAAAATATGCAACAAGGAAACCTGAAAGGTGACATATTGTGTGATTCTGCCTGTCTACAGAAATGGGAAGCAGATTAGTGGTTTCCAGTGGTGAAGGAGGTGTAGGAGTGAGAGGGAAGTTACTACAAAAGAGAAATATGGCTCAGAAAGGGCAACATGAAGATAGTGCTGATAGAAATGTTCTGTGTCACTGTCAGTATCCTTGTTGTGACATTATACTCTGATTTTGTGAAATATTACCTTTGGGGGACATGAGTCAAGAGTATGCAGGCTCTCTTTGTATAGTTTCTTCTGTTTGTAAATGTAAAGTTATTTCAAAATTCAAGTCGTACTTTAAAAAATAACGGAAGGGTTGCTGGAGAGATCCAGAAATGGAACCAACATACAGCGTCCTAAAGCCATGGTGGCAGGGAAATGCAAAATGCCATATGGAGGTGTTACATACCACCAGCTCTCAATGCCACTTCCCTTCCCCTATCCAAAGAACCATGTGAAACCAGTTTGACCTCAAGGCTGTGAGAAGCTTTGGGGAAGGAAGGTGGCTTATACATACCATTGCTTTGGAAGGAGGCAGACAGAGAGTAAGTTCTGTATCAGTTCAGAGGAAGGGCAGACATCTGTAGGCTTACACACACCCATGTGCCAAGTTGCTAATTTAACGTCAGCTTCAAAAAATGAGCACCAGCTATGGGAATGGGAGAGGAAATGAGATTGATACCCCTGTAGAACCACAAACTACAGACATAGGGTGCTTCTTGTGGCACGCCTGGCCTGGGGCCAGCTGTCTCTGAGCCCCAGCTGCTTCTTCAACCTGTCCTTAAATTGTCCACCATGCTTCAATGGCTTCCAAGAATTCCTACTTTTTACCCTAAGTTAGCTCAAAAGTAATGTTTTGTCCCTTGCAAATAAAAAAAGTACTGCCCCAAATATCAAAGCTTGGGCCCTGGCATGTAATTACCATAAACTAAATAGTTGTCACTCAGAACAAATGGAACCCAACCCTCAGTTGCCCTCAAGCCACAGAGAGGCAATGGGACGCCTATGACAGTAGTCACTTCCATGTGATGCAAATAAATGGCCTTCTTCTTTCTGCATTGATTTCATCCTTATAAAATGGGATAATAGCAAGTATAAGGTTCATATATCGATGACCTACATTCTCTCTCCTTCAAGAATCAACTTGAATGCCAACTATGTACACTAAGTCTATCCTCACTCATCTTCACATAGTTTCTCCCTCTTCTCAACTCCTATAAACTTTATCTGAAACACTCCCACACTTTTTATATTGTGTTATAATTAGATGAACATTCTGATATTCCCTATTAAGTTGTAAATTCCCTAAGGACAATGTTTGTCATATCCTTATTCATCTAGCTCTAGTGCATAATATGATACAGATAAAGTGGGCAGCAAGTATTTGTTGAGAGAATAAATCAAGGACAAATTGAGATAATTTGCTCAAGATACGAGGAAGCCCTTTCAAAAGTATAAACCATAGATTACAAAGTGTAAATGTGCTGCATATAAATAAGGTCTGGTTATCCCTCCCCTACCACTTACTGATTGTGTGGTCTGGACCTAGTACCTTAACCTCCTTGGGCTTCTCACAACCAAGATTCTATGGATAAGGATCATGGGGAAGGTACAAATGCATTATTTGCTTTTGTTTTTTATCTCCACCACTCCTAATTTCAAAGTAACGAAAATGAAACTTGGATACAATAAAACGCCTGTGCATATAAAGGCATATAAC
Organism: Taxidea taxus jeffersonii; assembly: GCA_003697995.1. Taxonomy (NCBI): domain Eukaryota; kingdom Metazoa; phylum Chordata; class Mammalia; order Carnivora; family Mustelidae; genus Taxidea; species Taxidea taxus. The sequence goes on along the minus strand of RCUC01097698.1, from coordinate 29,477 downwards.
AATAAAAATGAGAAATCAGAAATCATATAGAGGAAATGGGAGAAGATAAGTTAACTGGAACTACAGGTGACCACAGGTCACTGTAATCAGGCTCCACAGTTAGTGCTAAGCTTCCTGGTAGCCAAGGCAAAAAGCAAAATGCAATAGTGTTCTTAGTTCATAGTGTCAGGAAAAAATATATATATATCTTTCCCAGATATCAGGAAAGACAAACCCTTTCCCGGAGCTGCCTTTTGCAAGAATTATGGTGTAATTCCTTTTAAAAGTCCGATGAATAACATTGTGGGTAACATCTTCAACTGCCCCCTCCCTGAACCACAAGGCTGCAGGACAGCCTCTAACCCAGAGAGGCCCTGCTTCTGGGAGAGGATGGACAAGGGCTACAGTAAGGAACCAGCCCAACTAACCTCCCCCACCAGCCCAAAGCAGCTGTGTGAATTAGCCAGTCACATCATTATTTAATGCTGTCTGATTGGGTGTAGGAAAGTGCCTGCCTAAAACAACTATTTTCCATTTGGCATAAGGTCGAGCCGTTCTCTCTGACAGTAATTTGCCATTGGACTAGCTCCCTAGTAAAACAGATCATGTCTCCTGAGTGTAAAACATAAGCCATGATAATAAACCATGATAATAGCATTGGTTTCCTGTTTACTGTGGCAGAAAGGCATGTGCCAAATGCATCTAAAAAGTCATCAGTTGTTTGCAAGTTAAAGAGAAGAGTGTTGCAAAGAGAGAGGTAAGGAAGTGGGAGGCTGAGGACATGGTCACATGGCCAGGCCTCTTTGAATCTGGGTAATGGGGTACCTGGACTTCTATTCTCTCTGCTTTAATGTGTTTGAAAAAATATTTTTTTTTCCTTTAAAAAAAATAATAAGCTTAAGAGCATTACAATTTATACTGCAAGATCCTGGCTACAAAAATGATTTGAATGGGTAGTAAAGCAGGACCCGGGGTTTACCAACTATTCGCTGCTCCTGCTGTGACTCAGCAGCTCCAGGAGGCCCCCAGTGGCTTTCCAGAGTTCACACACTGGCCTTGTCCCAGTCCTGGCTGAGTGCACCCGGGGACCCTGTGGACTTTGAGTGCTTCGAGATGCATCTCAAACAATGAGCTGTTTGTTCCTGTCAGTGGCTGGGCCTTGGAGAACTAGTCTCAGCTCTCTCAATGCTGACAACAAGAAACTCTGACCCTCCATGGATGCTGGGGGAGAAGAGGTGCTGTGGCCCTCCCTGAAAGGGGGGAGGGAGAATGTGGCCCTAGCCCTAGGGGCTGATGGTTGTAGGATGGAAAGGAGAAAAGGAAAGGAGCCAAGACCTGAGGAGGGGTGGGATAACTTTCCTGTCAACTCAAGACCTCTCCACTACAGACATCCGAAGCTGCAGTAATACAGAATCTAGAGGAGTGGCCCAGAAAGAAGGTACCTAGAGCTGCAGAGCCTGGATCAGAGGGGAAGCTTCTGCAGTGCAGGTGGTACACGGTTGTGACCTGGGAGTGAGACAATCATAGAAGCAGATGAACCCTGGGCAGCATCCTCTTGCGGAGGCTGATGCCACGCCCCGAGTCTGGGTACTCTGATACTGTCTACCGCCTACAGATTGGCCCAAAGCGGGACATGCTAAAGAACAGAAGGCAGGCAGCTAAGAAGGAAATTCAGATCTGACCCCTCTGACCTCAGCAACCCCTGCTCCCAAGCAGCAGCCAGCTTTGCTCTTCCTCCCTTTGAAGAAAGCAGAAAAAGAAAGTACTTTGATTTTCCTAAAACAAACACTATGTTGAGTAAAGAGATAAGCCCAGCCTTGGGTTGGCTCAGACTCCCCTGTGCAAGGGAAGTCACACTTCATATTTCCAACTTGAAAGCTCAAGAAGGACTGGGCTTTGTGCAGGCTGAAAGCTGGAGAGGCCACTGGCCCCCCTTTTCTTCCTAAGAGAGAGGCCTCTCAAGCCAAGGGGGAGTCTGCCACGATCCAGCAGTGGTGGAAACTGAGGGCACATTTCTCTGGCTGGTGGGCCTGAAGATCCAGAGCCAATCAGATCTAACAGGGAAAGAACCAGATCTGCCCCAAAGGGACCTTGGTGGCTAATGGTCAAGGAGGGGCCACCTCCCAACCCTGGCAAGTTGGAAAAGTGATCTTGTTGGTCCATGGAGAATTTGTCTGAGTAGCACAAGATGGGAAAGGCAGGAAGAAACATGTGCGGCTTGAGGGCAGCAGGAGGACTTCCCCTCCTCCCATAGCTAAGTGCTCCTAACTGCTCTTTGCATTCACATCTCTGTGCCTTCTTGGGGTGACAGTAGGAACAGCCAGGCACTCAGTGTTCTAAGTGTTTCTCGTATGTTGTATCACTTAAGTCTGCTCAGCAAACCCACCAGGCAGGTACTGCCATACATCATCCCTACAGATGAGGATGCCAAAGCACAGGGAAGAGCAACAATTGCCAAGGTCACACAAAGTTCATAAGGCGTAAACTGGGGTTTGAACCTGGATCCTTGGTTCTGGAGCCTGAGCTAGACCATTGTGCCTCAGCTCTCTCTACCCCTCCTGGTTGCAGGGCTTCCCACAGGCCCTCTTGTACCACTCCCCACCCCAGGTGTGATTCCCACCCTCAAGCCACTCACCTGAATTTCCGGTGGCTTGTTTCCATGGATGAGTAGTGTTATACCTACAAACAATGTTCACATGCCCCTCTCTCTCAGCCCACCCAGCTTAGCTCCGTGGGCCTCTTGCTATATAACCCTCAGGCCATATTCACTGCTAATCCAGAGCTTCTGATACAAAGCCTATTAGTATATATCCTTCCCTCTCACTAAAAAGCCAATTCCACATGACTTCCCTCAAAAGAAAGAACAGGGAAAAAGAAGAAATCAGCTGTTCCCCCTTTCTAGCCCAGAGATTTTTTATTTTTGTCAAGCTGGCCTTGATAAGCCAATATTTTAGGATTAAATGGCGGGACCTGATGGCAACGGGGTCTGGGGTGCATACAGTGAGCAGATGGGGTCAGGATGGACGCACACCCTGAGTACAAAGAACCTGGGGCATCTTAAGACCAAGATAGCAAAGCTCCAGCACCAGAACATCACTGTCACCACTAACTGAAAATGACCACAGTGGACTTGACCATGGACTGGCCAACAGGGAACCAACAAAACTGGGGCAAGGGACAAGAATCGGCAGGAAACCTTTAGAAATAATCCATTCTCCTTGGAGAAAGTGCCAAAAGCCAATCTGGTAGGTTGGGACAATGACCTAAGAAACTATAATTTATCTCCATGGTACAGCTATATTCAAAGAAGATCTTGATGACCAAAAAGGAATATTGAAAAGAAAATTTGTCAGATCCCTCCTCTTCACTCTACCTCCCCTGCCACTGCCCAGTGCTGGGAAGATGACACCCAGCTATCATAGGTATTTCCTTTTTTTTTTTTTTATGTCAGAGAGAGTGAGCACAGGCAGACAGAGTGGCAGGTAGAGGCAGAGGGAGAAGCAGGCTCCCTGCTGAGCAAGGAGCCCGATGCGGGACTCGATCCCAGGACCTGGGATCATGACCTGAGCCAAAGGCAGCCGCTTAACCAACTGAGCCACCCAGGTGTCCCTATCATAGGTATTTCTATCTAATTCTAGAGATGTCCAGAATGAGCTGGAATATGCATGACTTAGTGACACTTCTCTTAGGTAATTTTCCCCAAATTTATTCTTCCAGAGCTGCCTTCTAAATTTACCTTCCTAAATAGATTTTGATACAAAAGAGAGGTAAAAAATAACGAGAATTGTTGTCACATACTGAATTTTTTTTTTTTGAGATTTTATTTATTTATTTGAAAGCAAGAGAGATCACAAGTAGGAAGAGAAGTAGGCGGGGGGGAGGGGGGAAGCAGGCTCCCTGCTGAGCAGAGAGCCCAATGCAGGGCTCAATCCCAGGACCCTGAGATCATGACCTGAGCTAAAGGCAGAGGCTTAACCCACTGAGCCACCCAGGTGCCCCCACATACTGAATTCTTACTAAGTGTTTTCTAGGTATTCCCTCCTTAGGCAGTCACAAGACTTCTGTGTTGTAGGGTTGTTTTGCAGATGAAGCCATGTCTGCCTATCATTAGGTTACTTACAGGAAGGCATTGACCTAACAACCTTTGTTCCTCTGCAGAGTTTAGGATGACACCTTGCATACATAGTAGACCCTAAAATTATTTGTTCATTTGAACCAGATTCAATTAACAACACTCTGGGATTAAGAACACACCTCTTTACTCCAAGTTTCAAATGAGAGCTTTTTTTTTTACCAGAGTAATAAAAGTAGCCAATATTTATTGGTCTTAGTAGATGCCAAATGCTGTGATTAATGTTTTACATTCATTATCGAATGGGGCTGTCATAAAAATCTTACTATTTTCCTCATTACAAATAACACTGCGAAGATGTAGAGAAGCAGTTACAAAGGAGCAAAGCCAGAATTTGAGCCCTATCTTCAAATCATGAATCAAACCATCTGACTCTAGAGTGCATGTTCTTTATATCTAAGCTAGTAGCAAAAATAAAACAAATTAAAAATGAAATTCAAGCAATAATAAATGGGAAAAAATTCTCCCATAATCCATTCCTGAGAAGCCACATCCCCTTCCCTACAATGTCTACCTCTTTCTCACAAATTTCCATTGTTGAACATAGGATGAATACCCTTCCAAATGTTTTTTGGTATACACATGCATATATACATTACATACATTTTGTGTTTTCAAAATGGAATCATATTGACTATACTGATCTTCAATTTTTTACTTTTAAAAATAGTAGAGGCTTTTCCATATGAGAATATATATTATTTTAATTGTTTCCCCAAAAATTCATATGTTGAAGTCTTAACCCCCAGTACCTCAGAATGTGACTGTATTTAGAGATGGGAGTGATTGAGTTAAAGTGTGGTCATTAGGGTCCCTAGTCCAATATGCCAGGTGTCCTTATGAAAAGAAGAGAACAGGGCACAGACTTGTACAGAGGTAGGACCTTGTGGAGACACAGGGAGAAACAGCTCTAAGCCCTGGAGAGAAACCTCAGAAGAAACCGAACCTTCCGACTCCCTGATCTTAAACTTTTAGCCCCCAAAACCATGAGAAAATTTCTTAAGACACTCAGTCTGTAGTATTTAAGGCAGCCCTAGCAAACTAATATATATTTTTACCACAGTTAAAAACTGCCACATATAATTCACTTTTTTAAAAATATTTATTTATTTCTTTGAGGTGGGGGAGCAGCAGAGGGAGAAAGAATCCCAAGCGGACTCCAAGCTGAACACAGAGCCCGATATGGAGCTCGAGCTCACAACTCTGAGATTACAACCTGAGTCAATACCAAAAGCAGGATGCCCAACTGTGCCACCCAGGTGCCCCATGATCAGAGTTCCATTTTATAAACTAATCATAGTTGATTTAAAGAGTTCCCTTTTTGATAGGCATTTAAGGCCTCCCTGCCTGCCTACCTCTCTTTCTTCCTTCCTCTTTCTCTCTGTCTCTTCCTTCCTTCTTTTCTTTCCTCTTTTTTCCTTTTCAATTACATACAGTGCTGTAATTAACACATCTACATATACTCTTGTGCATTGATCAATGTGTGTTTCTATAAGTTAGATTCAACCAAAAAGAGTTCCCATATTAAATAAGAAGCATATTTTATAAGTCAGTACATATTGCCTTGGAGACTTTGAGTTTTGCATGCATATAGTTTGTTAAATAATTCCTCGTAGTTCTTTTTCTGTACTAAACTGGATTCCTGCTTTCCCTTCCCTACTGTCTGTTTCACTTTTTGAATTTTTGGCCTTTATCATAGAGAGAGAGCTAAAAAAGAAAAGAAAAAAGAGCCAGTCACATGCTTAGCTTCAGAAAATGACAAAACCCCTCAACCTTATAGAAGACAAACAGCCTGTTCTCTCTCTAGATTCTATTTGGGTCTCTTCATCTCTTCATTCTTAAACTTACAAAACCACATTAAACCATCTGGAAGCCATGTGACCCTAATGGCCAATATGGTTGCCCTTGCTAAATCCCTCCAGGAATGGTCGTGTGTAGAGAAAGGCAGTGGTGGTGTTGGAGAATTCTCCATAGTTGGTTTCGAAGAGTTCACTCATTTGCTTCTTCTATCTTTTCCTCTTTCTCTTGTTTAAAAAAAAAAAAAAAAAAGGCAATCCCATATGATTTCCCCTGTTTAGAAACCGGATTCACCATTGCTATAGCTTGGCATAAATCCCCAACTTTCTGGGCAGGAATTCAATCCCTCCACAGTCTGGTTCTTATCTGCTTTTAGCCACCACACCTTTCTGGCACAGTGCCTCTGCTTCAAGCCAGCTTCTTCACCCCTGAAAGTGGTGAAGTTCCCCCTGCCTGGTACCTATACTCGGGTTAATTTTACAGTCTCTCCATCAGACTGAGCTCTGTGTAGCATTCCATATTCCATTTCATATTCCGTATTCAATATGCCTGGAAACAAGTGAAAAAAAATGATTAATATTGAAAAAGGAAGAGGAGTAGGAAAAGAATAGGAAGGACACAGTGCCTACTCAAGAAGATACTCACTATCTCCCAGCTGTCTCCAGCCTCCTTGTCCATCTCAACTCCTCCTCTTCTACAAAACTTTCTAGACTACTCTGCACTATTTATTTATTTCCTAAATGTATACATAACCCCCCTGAACTGGAAGATAGGCCCTTTAAGGGTAAGGACCATTCCTCGGGCTTCTTTCTTATACACCACAGCTCCAAGCACACACTGCAGTACAAAGATATTAGACTGAACTGAAAACACTATCCAATGATTAGACCATTCTCCTCTGATGCTTGGGAAAGCAGGTGAGAAGAAACTTGGTTGTTGAGAATTTCTGTGCAATCGGAGGCCCAAGAAGAACCATTCTCACTGTTTCCAGACCTAAAACCTACCAAGCTGGTTGTCACTTACCAACATTGGTTTTCTAACCTGCAAAATGGGAATAGTAATGGAACCCACTTCATCAAGTCACTCTGAAGATAAGCCGACATATAACATGAAAATACTCATAACCTATAAACACACATAACATAAACAACGTATAAGGACTTAACAGTGCAAGGGTGGGATGTAAAAAACCCTCCATTATTAGCCACAGCAGCCTTATTATTACCCACCTTCTAAAAGGTATCCAGATTTCTTTCCCTAAGGCCCAGTACAAAGAGAATGCAATGATGAGAGCTACCCACTGGGCGGCAGTGCAGAGTTCAAAACAGAGTTTGGTGTCTAGACATGGGCAGGATAATTACAGGGAAGAAATAGAAATATTTCAGTACCATTTTCCTGTCCCCTGACATCCAGAACTACTTTAAAAGTCAAGAAAGACTAGGGAAACCACAAAGGCAATAACAAGCCTCTGTACTGAGATTTCTCAAATATTTATACTCCTTTCAAAGGCTGCCTACTAATAGAAAAGCAGGTAGGCATGTTTTGGGTGGGAAAGGTCCAAAAGGAGTGAAGAATCATGGAAATTTCCAAAGTGTAAAGCCAGAAGATACATTTCCTTTTGTTTCAGAAGAAATGATGGGCAAAAACCTTTGGGTAATTCCTCTGGAAGTAGGTTTTTCAATCTATGGGATTGATGAGTCTTAGGGCTTAAAATGAACCATGCCGTTAATGATCAAGTCCTATTAATACCTCATCTAACAAGTGAAAAAAATGGGACACCAAGAAAAGACAAGTCCCTTGTAGAAGGTCACTGAGCCCAGTTTTAGCAGAGTCAAGACAAAAAGTCAGGTCTCCCTGACTTCCAGAACCATGATTTTCCATATACAAAAAGGTGGCTTTTGAAGAAATAAGAACAAAGTGACTTACTAAGACATCATGTCCTGGCCTCATGGAATAGGACAAACTTTCCCACTAAGCAGTGAGGCATCTATCTAATTATCTCAAAGGCAATTTGTACATGTCAAACTTTCCCAGGATGGTGTGGAGAGAATAGCAGTGGCCTAACCAATCCAATTTCCATTTCAGGTAGAAATTAGGCAGCCAAGAGATTTACCCAGGTTACTTTAAGAATGTTTTCTTACCCAGAGACAGTACATAAACCTTCTCATTCAGAAAATCCACATTTTTCTCAGCCTGACTCCAATCCACTTGCCAATCCAAAATAGAGTGTGTTACACATTAAAGCCACAGGATTCTTTATGGGTAACATATGGAGCCATAATATCTGGTAACCAGTGGAATTGTCCTTAGAGTTAATATAACTCTGTTAACATATGGTTCTGCTATTCCCATCCTGAGATATGTGTATTAAAATATATTATGCACAATGTATGCTTAATTGAAAGGTACAGGGGGTATATTAAAAAATAAATCAGTTTATATGACCTATGTTTAAATACATTTGAAATACCATACAGTTGCTTCCACACTAATGTATGGGGGCTATGTCTGTCTTTTCCTCTGATCACTCTGTCCTTTTCCTTTCAATCTTGTATGTCTCCTTGTATGTTTTCTTGGTACCAAGGTTACTACAAAATAATAAGGTTAGAGGTAGGGTGATGTTTTGCCAGAAACAAAGGCAGTCAGTAAGGAGGTATGGTAGGAAGTGAGGAGCAACAGGAAAAAGAAAAGTATCAGTCATCCCATCCCTTCGAATCCTGGCAGTACTGAGTTTTAGAAACATAATCCAGAGAGGAGATCAAGAATATCCACTTTCCTCTCCCTTTGTTCCATGGTCATATCCACATGTCCAGGGATGGTCTAATTTTATATTTCCTTTTAAAAAGAGGAAGCCATTAAGAGGGAAAACATTAATCTGCAGCTTCCTTTGATTCATTCACCATCATGCCCTGTACATGGTTGTGAAGACCGGCTAGCACTTGACCCTGCATGTTTCTGGAATTTATGTCATCCTCTCCAATTCATTTAATCCCTAGTCTAGGCTATCATGGTCTTAAATCTGGATTGTTGCAGATAATACCTGGTCTTTCTACCAATACTCTACCTATTCCAATCCATGCTTACTATAACCTCATCAGAGTTGTCAGCTAATTAAAATCTAATCTGATTTTAAAATCTGATTTAAAATCCTTCCATGGCTCTCCATTGGCCACAAAACAAAGCACAAACTCCTTAACAACGCATAGAAGGCCTTTCATGAGAAGACCCCAGCCCAACCTTGAAGCCTCCTCTTCCACCTCTCTGCCCCTTGGATTCTGTATTTCAGCCATACCATACCACAATATCTCCATTCCTAACATTCCCACCCTTTCATACATGCTGGCCCCACTGTGAGGAATGTCTTCCCTCCTATCTACTAACAAATTCTATTCATTCTTCAAGACCCAGCCCCAACACCATTTTCTCTGTGAGGTGTTCTGAGAGCCACTGAACATTATTACCGCAATTGCTTCTTCTATAATCCCATAGATCAATATGCATATAACCATTATTGCCCTTCCCACACTGCATCAGAATCATTTGCTTATACCTGCCCATCCCCCTATAAAATGTAAGCCTCTTGAGAACCCCAGGACAAGTGGTTTCATTCTATATCTCATTCAGTAAATACGGAGTTTAGTGTCCTAACTCTGCCACTTACGAGTTGAAAGAACACATGCTAGATCTTAACATCTTTAGCCCTCAGCTTCCTCATACACAAAGGGTGCAATCATTTAATATAATTCATAATGCTGTGATGAAGAATAAATAAGATGATACAAGTGAAGCTCCTAACATAATACTTGTATATAGTTATGTTAAGTGATGGCTATTATTATTACATGCATGCATGTCAAGCACTTACTAAGTGCAAGGTCAATTAAGGCCTGCTCTCAAGGTCCTTAGAGTATAAGCCAAGAGACAGATAATACTTTGTGCAATGTCAGAAGGACACAGAGGATGCCAGGGGGACATGAAATGGGGCATCTACTATTAAGCCTAAAAGTTATTCTAGGAGGAGGGACTGACACGTGTTGAATCTGGGACCAGAGATGTCAAGAATAGGCTAATGATGTCCTCCAGGTGAGACATGATGCTGGCCTACAGTAAGGTAGCTGCACTGGAAAGGAACATTTAGGAAGTGGGCATTTAGGAAGACATTTAGGAAGCTGAATCAAGTCATGTGACTCACTGAATGATGAGATGTGGGGGTCCCCGTCAGGGAGGACTCTAAATGTGCACAGATTCAGGAGAAGTTTAAGTATGTAGATTTTTTTTTCAGGAGCCATCAATATGCTCTTTTGTAACTGAAGCAATGTGAAAGCATGTTTTTAACCAGGGAAAGTGGATGAAATGAGCCAAACAGAGGCCTGCAAGAAGCACCACCCTTTAAGGCTAAAGGAGCAAAATTTGCCTGGGAGGGAGACCGAGAGAGAAAGCCAGAGAGAGAAAAGGAACCCAGCACAGAAGCAGTCAAGGAAGCAGAGAAAAGAATGTTCTTGATATTCTTCATGGCTGATACTGGTAGATATACAGGTATTTGTGGAATAAATGATTGAATCACTGAATTTAAGTGGCCCACTTAAAGCTGAAGACATATGAAATTCCTTTCATAGGAATAAGAACATATCTATTATTTCACTCTCATAGTCTCTGGGGTACTTAAGATCATGGACAGAGGCACCTTGGCATTTAGTAGAAGAGTAGGGAAACAAAAGGCTAGCTGAACCTCTTTTTCCATGGAACCATGGAGGGTGCAGGAGAGAAGAAAAAGAAGGTTCTTGCTGTGCCAGAAACCCTTAAAAAGAAGCGAAGGAATTTCGCAGAGTTGAAGATCAAGTGTCTGAGGAAGAAGTATGCTCAAAAGATGCTTCAAAAGGCAAGGAGAAAGCTTACCTATGAAAAAGCTAAGCATTACCACAAGGAATATAGACAGATGTACAGAACTGAGATTCGAATGGCGAGGATGGCAGGAAAAGCTGGCAACTTCTACGTCCCTGCGGAACCCACGCTGGCATTTATCATCAGGAGCACAGGTACCCATGGTGTGAGCCCAAAGGTTCGAAAGTGTTGCAACTTCTTCGCCTTTGTCAAATCTTCAATGGTACCTTTGTTAAGGTCAACAAGGCTTCAGTTAACATGTTAAGGATTGTGGAACCATATATAGCATGGGGATACCCAATCCTGAAGTCGGTGAATGAATTGATCTACAAGCGTGGTTGTGGCAAAATCAACAAGAAGCGAATTGCCCTGACAGATAACACACTGATTGCCCGATCTCTTGGTAAATATGGCATCATCTGCATGGAGAATCGGATTCACGAGATCTATGCTGTTGGAAAACATTTCAAAGAGGCAAACAACTCTTTATGGCCCTTCAAATTATCTTCTCCACGAGGGGGAATGAAGAAAAAGACCACCCATTTTGTGGAAGGTGGAGATGCTGGCAACGGGGAAGACCAGATCAACAGGCTTATCCGAAGACTGAACTAAGGTATCTACCATGATTATTTTTGTAATCTGGCCAGCTAATAGAGGACTGCTCTCAAATGGGGGAAGAAAAAAAAAAGGCTACCTGAAATCCATCCCATAAAGGAAAGAACAGCAGGAAGAAAGTAAGTCCAAATGTCCTCAAAACCATCCAGAAAAGGTCAGAGAACCCAAGTAATGCACAACTTCACTACTAGTGGAATAGCTGCAACATGAGAGCCACACAAGAAATACTGAGGAGAATGGGACAAGTCAAAAGGCACCACAAGGAAACAAAGAATGAAATTCAATGTGAGAAGCTTGATGGATCCTAACAAAGACATTCTTGGGACAATTGGGGAAATTTGAATATGTACTGGATATCTGGTGCTATAATGGGTTTGTTGATTTATTAGGTATGATAATGGCATCACACTTAAGTAAAATACTGTCTTTTCCGGACACCTGGATGGCTCTGTTGGTTAAGGATCGGACTCTTGATTTCAGTTCAGGTCTTGATCTCAGGATCATGAGGTTGAGCCCCATGTTGGGCTTCATACTGGGCATGAAGCCAACTAAAAAAAAAAAAAGAGGACTGGCTTTATTCTTAGGAAATGCATGCTAAAGTATTTAGAAGTGAAGTGTCAGATGCAAATTCCAAATGGTTTGACCAAAAAACAAGTCTGTCTAGGAAAGAGTTGCCGCAAATACAGTAAAATAATAATGGTAGATTCTAAGTAGAGGATATGTGGTTATCCATTACTCTATTCTTTCAAGTTTTATATGTCTGATATTTTTTATGGTAAAAATTTGGGAAAAGAATGAGAAATGTAGTCTCCAGAATCTTGGAGAGTCATCTACCAAAAACCATTCTGCAACATCCAGGAAGCAGGAACCACACTGACTCCTGAGGAGCTAGATAAAAGGCAGAAGGCAGAGTCCCAGAAAAGTACAAAAAAAAGTAGGGATACCACGCATATTATTTTAAAGATTTTATTTATTTATGTATTTATTTATTTATTTGACAGACAGAGCTCACAAGTAGGCAGAGAGGCAGGTAGAGAGAGAGGAGGAAGCGGCTCCCGCTGAGCAGAGAGCCCAATGTGGGGCTCGATCCCAGGACCCTGAGATCATGACCTGAGCCGAAGGCAGAGGCTTTAACACACTGAGCCACCCAGGCGCCCCTCTTGTATTATTTTAAACATTAAGGAAACAACTATGAGAAAAGTATCCTTAACCTACTTAGAATATTTCAACACAGATTGGGAAATAACTATGAAAATTCTTTGAGAATTATTGAGGCAATGTAACTAACTTTTGGTTTAGAGTATAACTAGCTGGCATTGGATGAGCATTTGCTGCACAATAGGCACTATGCTGAACACATTCAACACACTTGACTTCACACAAGAGCTGTAAGAGTTAGGTACTCTTATTCCCCCTTTTATAGATTAAAGCAACTGAAGCTGTGTCCCCCAGTCAAAAGTCTCAGCTCCTGTTGGGCAGCCCCATCTGCATAAACTTTTCTAACTCTGGTCCTCGAAACCAGAGGACCCTTCACCCTTCAAGGCCAGTGTGGAAACTGAGCCTCAGAGTTACTAGCCTGGGATTCTACACTAATTCTTGGGGTTTCCATCCCACACACACACATCTTTGGAAACTTTTCTCTATTCTACTGTTTTCTCAGATCATCCTAATTGGAGTGTGCCATCTACTTCCTGCTGGAATCTTAGCTGATAGTTGGGCGGGGGGGGGGGGGGGGGGCTAGAAAATACTACCCAATAGTAAGGTGAATTAGGGAGCAACCCCAGTTGGTGGAGAAATAGCCCCTAAAAAAAGAAAGGCAAATTGGCAAAACCCTGAGCATGGTAAAACCACTTGGGAGATTAATTTGGAAATAACCCATGCTAAAGTTGAAGAAGAACATACCCCATGGCCCAGAAATTCCAACCCAGAAGCTCTCATATACTACATGCACTGGGAAACATTGACAAGAATTTTCACAGCAGAATTTTTGTATTAGCAAATTCTGAAAATAACCTAACTGCTTATCATTCACAGCCACATAAACAAGTAATATACCAGACTGAAAAACAAGTGAGGTAGAGCTGCTTATATCCCTATGAATGACTCCCACAGACCATCTTTTTTTTTTTAAGATTTTATTTATTTATTTGACAGAGAGAGATATCACAAGTAGGCAGAGAGGCAGGCAGAGAGAGAGAGGGAGAACCAGGGTCCCCGCTGAGCAGAAAGCCTAATGCGGGGCTCGATCCCAGGACCCCGAGATCATGACCTGAACCAAAGGCAGAGGCTTTAACCCACTGAGCCACCCAGGCGCCCCTCCCACAGACCATCTTAAGCAGAAAGAGTGAATTGCAGAAGGTGCTACCCTGCATGTACAGTCAAAAAACATGCAAAGCAAACGGTGCAGTGAAGAGAAGAGATCGAAGGGAGGGACATGAAGGGCAGGCGTCCTCTGGGAGCTTCAGCTGTATCCGTGATGTTCTAGCTCTTGCACTGGGTGATTACCACCTGGGCTTCATTTTCTTTCTTTCTTTTTTTTTTAAGATTTTATTTATTTATTTATTTGTCAGAGGAAAGAGAGAGTGCACGCACACAAGCAGGCAGAGTGGCAGGCGGAGGCAGAGAGAGAAGCAGGCTCCCTGACAAGTAGAGAGCCTGATGCGGGGCTCTATCCCAGGGCCTTGGGATCATGGCCTGAGCCGAAGGCAGCGGCTTAACCAACTGAGCCACCCAGGCATCCCTGGGATTCATTTTTTTATTCTTGTTCCTTTTGTTAGTTTTAAATACTTAATAAGCATTTTAAGGAAGTGAAGAGAGGAAACAGAAAAACTTCTGGAGGTTTCCAGGGAAAATGAAGAGCTACATGGATTCCTAGACTCCAGTTTTACTCCTCATCATTCATTTCTGCCTCCTTGACACTCTAAATAGTTCAAACCATTTGAGGTTTCTGGGGCTTCTTTGAATTCTAGGCTCATTTAATGCAGGGTGCTTCCAAGGAGCCAAACACTGGCCCTAAAAACCTCAGAAGAAGGTCCACTAGGAAACATACCAAATAAGCAATCGAGTGAATAGGCTTCCTATTAAGAGCTGATGGGGATCAGGGCAAGTTTGGGTTAAGAGGTCCTTTAGAAACCATAAAACCTTGCCTCAAGAATATGCCCCCAGGTCATTTCAGGAAATCTTTTGGGGCAAAAGAAACAGTTAATTGTCTCTCTGCCTTAAGAGAGGCTGGCAAGGCCTCCAAGAGTCCAGCAGAGTAGTGAAGAGCTCAGTTCTGAAAGGAAACAAACACACTCTTGCATCCTGGCTCCCACTCACTAGGCTGGCTTTGCACAGGGTGCTTCACGTTTTGAAAGCCAGGTTTCAGCATCTGTAAGGCTGGATTGGTCTACCCTTAGAGGATGGTTACAAAGGCCAAATGTGTTTGTAGGCTCCAACAGTGCCTGCACAGAGAAGGGTCCTCATAACTCCAGAGAAGATGGGCTCTGCCATCTGTCTCGGGACCAGACTCCCTTGGCATCGCAGACCCAGTCCATAAAGGGTTCTTGAAGAGGCATGTCATCTTCCTGAATACATCTCTTGGGCTTCTCAAAGCCTTCTTCCTCAAAATCCTCAACACCAGCACCACAACATGAGTACCTGCCAGATCACCCATGATGGAGGTGAGAGGTGTTCTCTGCTGACAGTAGAATCCCAGTTCCACAAGGTCATCTGGACTGTTGGTCAGAAGTCCCAGACACAGTGGCTTAAACTATTGTGTGTATAGTCTAAAACTGTGACCCAGATGCGGCAGGGGAAGGGAGTAGGTAGAAGGAGACTGTAACAACTTAGGGATGCAATTGAAATTTCAACCTCCAACTACTCACGTGACTCCAACTACTCATATTTTCACCATTTTCCCAAATCCAATTCTTCATGAGGAGATTCCCTCTGTCTTCCTCTCTATCTTGCCCTTTCTGCCAAAATAGCTCTCCTTTGGGAACAAATAGTTCTGTCTCTCTTTTGGAATGCCTCTGGAAGCCAGAACTCTTATCTCCCTCAACAACATTCTGGCCAATGCTTGGAATGTGATTTACATTACAGACCACCAGAGCACAGGAGAACAAAACAAAGGAAGGGCTTCTCAGTAGAGCATGAAGGGGGCAGGGCAGAAGGTGCTGGGGTGGGAGAGAAAGAGTGAGCGCAGAGTTTCTGGGGGAGCAAGGGGTCTACCTGACTGCCCAAACCTTCTGCACACAATGGGGAGCAGGGAATATGTCACTGCAATCCCCATCACTGGGGGTGATGTGGTGGTATCTGGAGAGGCTGAAGAGAGACCTTCTGCTTTTCTGGGATTTGTTGCTTGGACAGCGGTCTTCGGGGCTGGCTCACTCAACAGTGATGGATGCAAGCCAAGAAGTCACGGAAAGACTCTCAGGGTCACACGCGCTGCCCTTGGCATGCCAGCTCAGCCTGCTGGGGACCAGCCAGGGCTTGTTGGGCAAGGGGAATGAGGCCCAGGGAGTCAAGACCTTTTTGCAATTATGGAGGTTACTTCACTTGGGCAAGAAAGCATTCCTCTCCTGAGGATGGATGACAAAGCAAGTGGTTCCTGTCTCTCTCCAAAGGCCAAGAAAGTTAGGAAACCACTCCTTCTTTCTCCAGAAAGCCAGAAAATCCAGGCAGAGTGGTCTGCTCCAGATGGTTCCAATGTGAAATGCTGTCCCCTTACCTTACTTGGCTCTCCAGGACCGCCCAACTGGCTGCAGGGTGGGACTCGGACTACACTCCTTCCTCTTTTATTTGCTAAGCTCCTACAACATAAGAAATACACATTTGTCTCTGCGCCTAGTTCCTGACACTGAACTTCTAAAGCCTTTTAAATTTCCTGAGTAATAAGGGAACAAGCAACATTTTTTGTTCTGTTTGGTCTTTGACCCTGGTTCCTGACACAGGGCTCCTAAATGCCTGAGTTTCCTGAGTGACAGGAGTGGTTTTTTTCTAGTAAGGTGACTCTGGGTGGGCTTCTGGATAGCTTCAGGATGGGGACTTGTTGCCAGAAAGACAAACCGTGATTAGAAGCTGAGAACTTTCAGCCCAACTCCCATCCTCCAGGGAAAGGAGACAGACTGGAAATTGCATTAAAAATGATAATGCTTATATGAGAAAGCCTTCCCCCAAATCCTTAAACCACAGAGTTTGGAGAGCTTTTGCTTTGATGAACACACCAGGAGGGTGACACAGCCCAACTCCACAGGGACAGAAACTCCTTCACTCTGGGACCCTTCCTGACCTTGCCCTATGTACTGCTTCACTGGGCTCTTCATCTGTACCTTTTATCATATCCTGAATAATAAAACACTGAACATAAGTAAATGTTTTGTGAGCCAATCCAGCAAATTATCAAACCTCCCAAGACACCTGGGTGGTTCAATGGGTTAAGCCTCTGCCTTCAGCTCAGGTCATGACCTTAGGGTCCTAGGATCGAGCCTCACATAGGGCTCTCTGCTCAGCAGGGAGCCAGGTTGTCCCTCTCTCTCTCTGCCTGCCTCTCTGCCTACTTGTGATCTCTCTCTCTGTCAAATAAATAAATAAAATCTTAAAAAAAAAAAAAAAGCCCTCCCCAGGGACTGTGGGAAAACTCAACTTTGTAGCTATGTCCATCAGAAGTGTGGGTACCCTGGGGACCCACTGCTTGTGACTAGTGTCCGAAGTGAAGGCAGTCTCTTGGGACTGAGCCCTTAAACCTGATTCTAATTCCAGCTAGTTACCGTCAGAAATGATTTAAATTCTAGGACACTCAATTTGTGCCTGGAGAGTTGGAAAATTGGTTGGCGTGGGAAACACACACACACACACACACACACACACACATTTGGTGTCAGAAGCATTGTAAGTAGAGAAACCATTTTCCTTTACCCAGAGACCAACCCGTGGGAATTTTCCTTAGAAAGGTTTTCCTGGCAGTCGCTACAATACAAAACAGAAGGGGTAACAAAAATAAAATAATAAGCCCAAATATGCCAAATGTCTTGAGACGTTTTACAAAGACTTTGAAGCTGCTGACTTCTAGCTTAGACATCAACACTCCTGGTCCCTTCCAGGCCTCCAACTAGGTCATCGTGTCAAGTGGGCTTTTCTGACTAGCTTCTCCTTCCAGCAGAACCTTCTCTCAAGTGCCGAAGCTTTGTCCAAGCTCCTACTCCGGCCCCCCTTGCCCTGGACCCCAGGTCTACAATCAGCCCTCAAAGAAGTTATTTACCCCATGGCCTTGCCCTGCAGGGAAGGCATGAAAGGAAGCCCGTTGTCCTCTGAATCCCAAACTGAAACCAAACAATCATCTGCCAAAGTGTAAACCATCACTGTGCCTAGAAACGCTGACTGTTAAAGCTGGAAGCACCCTAAAACATTAAATATACCTTTCTCACTTTGCAGATAGAAAATGGGGTCCCGGGAGAGGATCTCCGATCTAAGACCAAGAAGAGTTTCTGGACTCTTCATTGGATGTTCTTTAAACTGTGTCATACCATTCCCCTGCCTAGGTATTTGCTAATATTGTCAGACCAAAACAGAGCTAAGACAAGGGAAACATTCATCAAACAGAAGGATACTTTCCCTCAGGAAATGGGATTTCCTCCTAAGGCAGGTGCCTGGGAGGCCTCACTGAAGGAACCCTCCAGCCTCTCCTTGTGCCTTGCCCCCTTCACCCCTTCCCGACCCAGGGGCCTTCTTTCAGACCCTCCTACACACCTGCTCCTTCTGGTCACCAAGCCCTAGCATGCTGTCCCTCCTAGAAAGACTCCCACCCCTCTCAACAAGGCCATGTCCCATCCTCTGCAGGGCTTTCCTGGTCACTCTACCCCAATACACAATACACACCCAGATCCTTGCACCTCCCATATCTGTCACTATTCTGGGTCTTTGTTTCCCAACTGTTTGCTCTGCCTCCCCCAGCTGCATGGGACAGAGACAGTGCCTGTTCTTGTCGCTGTGGTACTGGAGCCCCTGGCACATGCCTGGCACATGGGCCAGTTCAGCAGATCTGGGGGGTGTCTGTGCAAATGAGATGAAGTCATGGAGGCAGGACACGGATGTTAAATACTTACAACTTTATTAGGAGCAGGCTGTTGTCCCTGCAGCAGCCAGCTCCCATGTATACACAGTATACACAGCCCAGCCAGGACCTAGGTCCTTCCATCCTTCTGCTGCACATGGAATGCGAAAGGGCCAAATACAAAAGGGGACTCTGTAAGTGACAGTGTCTAGTGCCTTCGGGAGCCAACTCCCAGGCTGGGAACAACCAAGCCCCTCAGCTCGCCCCAGCCCCCTACTCCAACACAGCCAGGCTCACAAGGTTCGACTCCTCCAATCAGTGCACACGAAGGGCAGAGGAGGCAGGGGGCTCCTGAGCCCAGATCCTTACTGGTCCATACCCCATGGCAGAAGTTTCTGGAACCCCCAGAATCTTTCTCCTCTTCTATAGACATGAGATATTAGCTTTTCATTCCATCACCAGAAACCTGTACCTTGAGGCTTGTCTCTGCTCAGCCTTGGAGAACATGGTTGGATTAGCAAAACGGTCAAAGATAAGACAAACCTCCCAAGTTGTCTTGGTCATACTTGTTTTAAAAAGGAAAAAAAAACAACATGACAGAAAAGAGCATTTGAGGCCCCGCTTGTGTCAGGAACAAGATAGGTCGTCTCTCCTCAAAATGATTTTCTAAAGCTGCTCTACTAGGGGACCAGTCACCCCCACTGATGGCAGCACCCTTCCCACCCACCCCATTCCCCTGCCCATTCTGCACAGCCCCCGTACCACCCTCTCCTCACTGAGGAGGAGTGCACCAAGCACGGAGAGCAGGGCTATCGTCAGCTAGTGGGGGTCCACATCTGCCCTGGTGCCCCGCGTCCTTTTGATGGTCGCAGCCCCATGGTTTCTCTATACAGGGAGGAAAGTTCCTCCTCGCTTCATTCTCCAGGAGAGGCTGCAGCTCTGCCTCAGAGATCCACACACCCTCTACCCTGCTGTGGGGGCTCCGGACAAGGGCTCTGCCCAAGGCTGGGCTGGGCTTGGAGCACCACCCCAGAGGTATACCCGAATGGCTGGTTTGTGGAGTCTGCCTATTAGGGGAAGCCAAATAAAAGGACTGAGGCCCTTTCTCAGGGAAGACACTTGCTCTGATATCACCTCACTAAAGTCCAGGACATATTACCTAACTCAGAAGCAGAATCTCCCACATTCATGCGGGAGCAGCTGCACCCTCAAGAAATATCCTGCTTGACCAAAGGCTCTCTTACCCCAGAACATCTTCCCACTTGGAGCTCCAGGAAACACCCTGGTTTCTACAGCCCCAACACATCTCTAGGATAGACAGGAGTTCCTGCTGGTGGCTGCCAAGTGCCTCTGGGTCAGGTCATTGATTTTCTTTCTTTCTTTTTTTTAGGCCATTGATTTTTGTGTCTCTTGAAGCATGTCCCCAAGGCACCTGAGATCCTGCTTTCATATTTGGAGCCCCAGTGGGTGACCAGGCTCTAGGGGGCAGGAAGCCATGTACCACACACTTATCTTTGTGTCTGGGCAGCTCAGTCTGCAGAGGACAACAGCCAGGTCCACTGGAAGCACCAGGGTCACCACCACCCCAGGGAAGGGACAGGTGTGGGTACCCAAAGAGCATAGCCTGAGGTAGCAAACAGTGAACCCCGTTATCCAACTGCAATGCCATGTGATGTGCCCAAAGCCAGACCACATGTAGCTGTCCAGATGAAGGACCCACCTACAGGCATGTGGATGTTCAGCACCTAGCCCTCCTGGGCATCTCCCACGTCCCTCTTAGTGGCCACTCTGAAGGTTCTCTGAGGCAACACAGACCCCAAGGCAGCAGCCCTATTTATACCTACCTCTCTGGAGGAAGAAGTCATTGAAACTGAGGCCTCCTCCCCATCCCAGGGTGACATTCCCCCCAAAGCTCAAGCCCAGTCTCAGTGACATGGAACTTTCTGGGTCACTGATCAAACTCCCTGTCTCACCACAGAATCCATCATCCCTTCCATCTTTTTTCAATGGTCTGATCCCTCCTGAAGAAGGCAATAGACTCCCTATTGACTTCCTATACCTATTTGCAAAGCCTCAGAGGGCACGTACTTGGAAGTCCTCTGCCCAGCCTGACGTCCTAGACAACACAGGAAGAAGAGGCAGCTCTTGACGGAGGATCAGGAATAGAAGGAAGATGAGAAAGCTCTGGACTCCCCCTACACATAAACCTTTTCCCAAATGGGGTGGCCCAGGCTCCAGTTATTCTCATCCCACTCTCCTACCAGTTTCTGCCCACACCAGCCACTTTTTTTTTCATTATTCAGTCCTGGTCAGTCAGAAAGGAAAGTTGGGCTGACAGCACCATAGAAACCTGCCTTGTTCAGAAACGGCTTAGAGCCCCCGGGGCCACCTGAGGGTGCCAAGCTGCTGGGCCATGGCTCTTCCAGCAGCCTGTGACCTCCCTTACGGGGGCCAAGGTCCCTGAAGTTCTGCCTGGGAGGTGCCCATCCTCCAGGTCCCTCGGAAACTGGGCCCCAGCACCTCTGCCCAGTGCCCGCACCTCTCAGCCTCTCCCAGAGACTGGGCCCTGGAGGAGCCGGGCGTGAGGTAGACTGTGTGTTAGTCACTTGGTTTCCCCCGCCCAGGCCAGGGAGGAGAAAGGGACCTCTTAGCCCTGCCCATGGTCCTTGTCCCTGGAAGTGAGTGACGTCATGGCCTGGAAGCCCAGCCACCGCCCTCTGCCCACAGCTCCAGCTGGCCAGAGCCCTGGCAGCACCAATGGGGCGGAGAGTGAGGAGGAGAAAAGGACAGTCCCATTCAGCATGGCCTCAAGATGCAGAAGTCCAGCTCCTGGGGCTTCCGGCGCAGGTTGCACTGGTCCCGGGCCAGTAGCCGCCCTCCAGGGCCCAAACACTTGAGCGGACGCCTCTTAAATCCCCGGCCACAGCTCTTGGAGCAAGGTGACCAGGCACCGAGCTCCCAGGTCGGGCAGGGTTCCCCACAGGCTCTCATCTCCACCGGCCGATGGGCTGCATCACAGGCAGATGTGGAGCGTGGCCCTGGGGGCCCACGACAGTCGACCACCCGCTTCTGTAGGCCACTGCCACAGCTCACAGAGCAAGGCCCCCAGCTGCCTGCCACCCAACGCGCCAGGGGCCTGTCATCCTGCTGTTCAACTTGATTGGAGAGGCTGAGGACGCTGTTGTGGTGCACCAAGGAGCCCCGGGGGTCCTTGGAGTGGGAGGCCTTGTCCTCCCAAGGTTCTTTGGGCAGGTAGAAGGAGTAGCGGACCCTGGGTGGCGTCATCTTGCCCACAGAGAGGACCTCCACGGTCAGGGGCTCCAGGATGGGCCGGGAAGCCTGCAGGCTCTCCACCG
Source organism: Taxidea taxus jeffersonii (assembly GCA_003697995.1). Classification (NCBI taxonomy): domain Eukaryota; kingdom Metazoa; phylum Chordata; class Mammalia; order Carnivora; family Mustelidae; genus Taxidea; species Taxidea taxus. The sequence continues at coordinate 7,684 of RCUC01097698.1, read as the reverse complement.
CCGTCCCCGTGCCACTGTAGCGCAGTAGGCTGCCCTTCACCACCAGGTCCCGCTCCACGGCCGACACCACGAAGTGCCCGTTGAGAAGGTACTTGCCTTGGCTGTTCTTCAGGGCCAGGTAGTTGTCATCTCCAATCAGCCCCTTGTAGCCACGCTGGCGGATGTCAATGCTTGAGGCACCCGCAGGGATGGCCACCACAAAATTGTAGCCGTGCCTGTGGTGGAAAAGGGGATTGTGCCTTAGACAGACGCCTGGTCGTAAGGCCCTCTTTCCCAAAAAAGTCACAGCTGATTCCCCTTTCAGAAACCCAAGAAGGCAGAGAACAAAGACTAAGCAGATGGCTTCAACTGCCTCATGGGAGGTCGGGGGGACACACAAACTGAAAAACAGTATGAGATTGTCACCACATCATCTAGAGCTACACACCCTGGCTGTGTGTGACCTTTTTTATTCAGGTCATAATCATAATTATGATTGACATAATCATGAGATTATGAGATCATGACCTGAGCCGAAACCAAGAGTCCGATGCTCAACTGACTGTTCACCCAGGGGCCTCTATACTTTGGTAAATCCTAAGGCAAAGTAAAGCCAAGGTTTTGGAGCCAGACCCATCCCTACCACTGGCTTAGCTGTTGGCCTTGGATAAGTCTCTAAGCTTCTCAGTGCCTCACCTGGAAAATGGAGATCATAATCACACATACCTCATTAAAGCCCATAAAGCCTATGGCCTAGTGCCTGCCACCCAGTAAGCACTCAATATGTTAACTGTGAGAAGGAGGAGAGGAGGGGAAGAAGATAAGTCTACAGTCCCTGAGTCCAAGGCTAGGGCCAGACACCCCACTGAGACACACTGGTCCTGGAGTCGGGCCCCCAGATCAAGCCTTGGATACCAACTCCCTGGTGGCTCAAGCATATCCATCTCTCTGGGTTCCGGTGTCCTCACCTATACAATGAGGAGGTAAAAGTAGATGCTTTCTAAGGCCCCTACCAACCCTACTAGTCTACAAAGGGAGCACCTGCCATTTAGCCAGCGAAGCAAGTTTGGGAATATTTACTTTTAATTCTCCACTTGGCCTCCCCCTCAGATCCCTGCAAATGCCACCCAGTTCCCAGAAAAGCTGCCCAGCTAGGGGCCCAGCAGGGCACACTGTGTCCAGAGGGGGCAGCGAAGACTCCTCAACAGTCATCTAGACCTTGGACTCCCAAGTTTTCAAAGCCCACCTTATCCCTGCTCAACTGAGACCTCGGGGGCTCTGCTTCCCCCAGATTCTTCCAGAGCATGGGTCAGGACTTTCCAAGGAGCACATTCCTCTTGAAAATACAAGGGTATATACTGGACTTCAGAAAGCCAGGAGCCCCAGCTCTGGAGGTAGGAATTGGAGAGACCTATAGACATTTCTTCAGCTGACCCTGCACACATCTCCCGGAAAGAGGGAATCCTTTGGTCTTAGCCCCCTGCTCTGCTGTTTATTACCATTCTCAGCTCAATCTCACCCCTGAGGATAGGGCCTTAGCCTCTGTGAGATGGGGGAGGCTGTCACATTTGTCTCTAGGCTTGTTTAGTTTTGTGATCATCATCATGAACACTTAGTGAGCATTTATTATGCACCAAGTATAATGCTAAGCATTTTACTTGGATTAACACCTTAATCTTCACAACAGCACAACAGGAAATATATTCATGTCATACCCACTGTACAAATGAGCAAATCCAGAATTCCAAAGATTGGGTCACATGCTCAGGGTCATCCAGAAAATGGGGAACTGAGATTTGAACACAGGTGAGTCTTACTCTAGAATTCTAGAGATACCCTAATGATGCTCTGCCATCTCCTTAACTAGCATCTCCTGTTCAGTGGTGGACTTACCAAGCATTCATCTCTGCTTGATGGATGAATGGATAAAGAAATGAATGAATGAATGAATGAATGTCATACTCTCAGAAGAAGAGTCCGAGTGGCCTCTCCAGTAAGGGCACTGCCAGTTTACACCAGTTTACACCGAGCTTTCATCACCTGGCACAGCTGCCCTCAGCCTTCCTCCCCCTGTTGCAGGACCCAGACTCACATGGGCTTGGTGAAGAGGCCTGTCACCTTCTTACAGCTCTTATTGTCGCCCCCACACACCCCACACTTGTCGAATTTCTTCTTGGAGCCCAGGTTCCCGTCACAGCCAGCCTTGATGCACTTGCCTTGGACACAGACCGAGGTGGAGTCAGGAGTACATGGTGTACCATCCACCACCTGCAGTGGCCCCAGTGGGGGAGAGAAGGAGAGAGGGGCAGCTCAGCCAGATGCCTCTCCAGAGACTTTCTCTCCGCTTTGGTCTCCTGCCCCACACCCACTCACCTTGGGCGCCAACACATAGAAGTAGCCAGTGCCATTGGCTCGACAGATGAGTTTGCACTTGTCCCGGGGAGAAACACCAGAGTACTTGGGCACCCACGCCACGGCAAGGGTAAGCCGGTTGGTGCTATGGTTATAGCCGTTGAAAGCCTCACACTGCTCCTCCCGGAAGCTCTTGCCGGAAGCTGAGGAGGCAGGAAGCACAGGCAGGAAGCTAAAGGGAGGGGCAGAGCTGGGAGGTCCCTCCCCAGGATGCTCAGCTGCGTGTGGCTCTCAACAGCCCTTCCCCTCAGCCAAATTATCCTCAGCACTGACGCCACCCCATCTCAAAGAACTAAAGTGGACTAGGACCAAAGGATGCAGTTCGGAGACGATCATGCATCCCCCAGGCACTCTGCCAATGTCCCCAGTAATCTGACCTCCAATTCCCCATCTGGGATAACAGGTACCCCCAGAGAGTTTGGGGCCATCAAACCCTTCAGGAGTCTCTTGAAATGATTTTCAGGATGTTATTAAATGGATAAAATAAATTACATAGGTTACAAACAATACCAATTATACTGATAGACAACTATCAATATATATTGAAACATATTTGTGATATTTGCGCTTGTTATTCCATTTCATAATAAGATACAATGACTCTAATAACCACTGTCATTTACAAGTCGTGATGAGAATAAATGACATTCTGAGAAATCCCACCAATTGAAATGTCATATAGAAATATCCATGATTTCTATTGGTGACAGAGTCATGGGTACTTCTAGTAGTATTACAGTTTGTTGCCTAATTAAAAGAATAATAAATTTTAGATAGAGCAGCAAAATAATATTAAATTCTAACTGAAGGAAATAAAAAATTTAAATTAAAAAAGGCTAGTAAAAATAGAGATGTAATTTCCTTCCCTCCCAAGTTCAGGGACCCTGGATAAAGAATTCCTGCTCATGAAGATGGGCTTGTGAGTTCTTAACTAAGGGGAGAATCAGTGCGTCATTCCCTTGGGGCACTTAGGTTCCCAGCCTAAGCATCAAGAAGAAAACACCCCTGCCCAAGGGGAGTGGGCAAAGAAGTGATCCCAAGAGGAATCTACTCTTCTGCACTTCCAGACTTGGCCCTAGGGGAAAGAATCTTGACTGCAGTAATCTGCAGCCAAGAAGTAGGGGAAGGGGGGCAGCGAGAGGGGCCCTCCCCTCCTCACCTGAGCTGGGGCAGGGCTCCAGGTTGCAGGATCGGTATTTCACTCTAACTCCCTCGCAGTACTTGCCCCCGTTGGCAGGGGTAGGGTTGCTGCACTGCCTCTGGGCCAGCTGCACACCTCCGCCGCAGGTGCGTGAGCAGGTGCCATAGGGTTCCCACTTGGCCCAGGAGCCGTCCACCTATAAGAAAGAGTCCATCATACTCATGCAGGGGTTGAGCTGCACATCCACACCCTGACCCTGCAGAAAGGTTACATGGGTACAGCTTCATGGTCCCATCCCACCAGAAGGAAATCTACTGTGTATCACACGGGGAAAATGGGGGAAAAAAACATGCAAATGGTCAGCATACACAGTGCCCAGGCAACACTTCAACGTGGTAATTAGCAAGTGCCAACTGCACCCAGTTATAAATGAGGCTGCTCGGAAGAGAGGCCCCTTTGGGCTCTGGAGTCAGATGGCCAAGTTCTATCATTGCCTCTGTCCTCACCATATGGGTGGTCTTGAGCAAGTAGTAAAACCTTTTTAAATTTCAAGGGCTTCATCTGCAAAATGGGGCCAATAATACTCAGGTGTGAGATCAGACAGAACTTTAAATGATACAACATGTATGAAAATTCCTAGCACTGTGCTTGCTCCAGAACGAGAGAGTTCAGAACTTCTCTGTACCTACTGTTGGAGACATGAGTCTCTAAATCTAAAGCAGCAGCAGCCCCCAGCCTTGCCAAGAAACCTTGTTGCCCTAGATATCTGAATATTTTTCTTTGTCAATGTTCCATAATTCCGACTTCTCTCCCAACCAGACTTAACCAGATCTTCAGCTCAATCAGGGGCTGAATCTGAGAAAGTTGCTCTCGAAGAGGTTCTAATGTTTGTGCTTGGAGGAGACAAAGATAGGAAACTACAAAGCAATCCTAGAACTCTATTTGGCTTCGAGGTGAATGATGCAGTGTTGTTTCATTTTTTAAGAGGGTGAGGAAGGGGTCGAAAATGTATCTTAATTATGTTTTTCTTAGGATGCCAGCAAAGCGAGTTTTCATCCCCTGAGCACACATCAGTCGGGCAACAGGGGAAGCAGCCCAGTTGTACAAGCCTGGGATTAAAATGCTGTCAGGCATCCTCCAAAGAGACTAACCCGAGTGGAGCTGATCAGGAACTGGCTGCATGTCATGTAAATACATTAGCTTATGCACACATGCAGCATAGTCTGCCTGGTCAGATAACTCTTGCTTCACTGTGTCAACATGTCTCTCCTCCTGTGAAAGAAACACTTGCTCATAGCCCTGCTTCCTCCTCCAGCTAGTGCCCCACCTCATTCCAGCCTTCCATTCCCTTGGAGTGGCTACATTTGCTCCTCATGCCTCCTCACTCTTCAGTGCCTTGCACTATGGGCTTGGTCCTCATCACATGACCCTCCATAGTCTATGACCCTCCATAGACTAAAAGAGTCTGTGCTTAGACCTCGTTGTCTCCAGTTTTCCTTCTGTTCTTCACATTGTCTCTGTGGCTTCTGAGATGATGCTGTGTGGTGGTGGTTGTTGTTGTTGTTACTTTTGTCTTTACCCTGGTATCACTTCTTCCCACCTGTTCCTACAGAAAACATTTATCCCCCAGAAAACACTCCTGCCCTGCCATGTGCCACTCATTCACCAAATATTTGTTGCATTCTCACTAATGCCTGGCACCATGTGCAGAAAATCCCTGCCCTCCAAGTGACTCTAATCCAGCAGACGAAACTAAAAATAAGCCTGTGCTTATAGAGTGTCAGGAGGGGTTAAATGCAGGCGGGAGAAGGGGAGATGGGCTGATCTATATTGCAGAGGGTCACGGAGGCTTCACTGCAGAGGTGACCGTAGTGAAAAGGCCTGAAGGAAGTACAAGAGGGATTTGCGCAGATATGAGGGCAAGAACATTCTAGACAGAGTGAGCAATGCAAAGACCCTGAGGAGGGAAAAGCCTAGAGTACTTCAGCCTCACAAGAGCAAGAGAAGCAGGAGAGGAGGGCAGAGATAGGGCTCACCATCCTGAGAGGAGAGGAGAGCCCCTGAAGAGTTCTGAGCATGGGGCATGACCTGAGCTACATTGTAAAAGATCCCCCCGACTGCTATGGTGGGAACAATCTGTAAGAAGTAAGACCGGCAGCAAGGAGATCACTTAGGGTACAAGACCAATAATCCAAAGTAGCTTGGAGCAGGATGACTGCAGATAAAGTGGTTTAAAAAAAAAAAAAAGGCTCAATTCTGGCTCTGTTTTAAAGATAGAGTCAACAGGAATTACTGAAATATCAGATGGATGGACGTGAGAGAAAGGAGGGTTGGCCCGAGCAATGGAAGAATGGGAGCTCAGTCTTACACATGTCATGTTTATGATGCTAATCAGTTATCTGGATGGAGGTGTCAAGATTCAGTGAGGCGTGCCAATCTGTAGTTCAGGACAGAGGTCTGGGCTGGAGATACAAATCCGGGGGACTTCAACGTATAAATGTAAGTGATACTTAAAGCCTTTGGTCTAGATCACCAAAGAGGTCAGTGTGATAGGGATGAGGCCTAAGGACAGCGCTAGAATGCCCAATATTGGAAAAACAAGAGTATGAGGAAGACCCAGTGAAGGGGACTAGAAGAGGCAGCCAGAAAGGGGGGGGGAGGGAAACCAAGACACAGTGGAGCCCGTGTTCCTAGGGGAGAGGGTAATCAGCTGTGTAAAATGCCACTAATAGGTCAGGCAATATGAGGGACGATAATCAATCACGGACTTCAGCAGTGTAGAGGCCATTTGGCGACTGTAGTGAGAGTTATTTTTAGAGGAAGAGTAGGACTGAAAGCCAGACTGGAATGGGCTCCAGAGAAAAAATGGTAAGACGGGAACTGGAGAGAGCAATTTCATACCACTCTTTCCAGGAACTTCGTGGTAAAGGGAGTCAGAGAGAGAGAGACTGTGATTTATGGAGAGGAAGTAGGATTAGGAGAAGTTTTGTTTAAGGTGGGAGGAATTCAGCAAGTCTGCATCCTGATAGGAATGATTCAGCTCGAGAGAAGGGAGATCTGACACTGCAGGAGAGAGAGGGAAGAACTGAAGGAGTGCTTTCTTTGAATAGAGGGGATAGTATCCTAAGTGCAAAGCACAGTGCCGCGCCTCCAGTGAGAGCGCGGACAGCTCATCCATCACAAAGGAGGAAAGATAGAGATTACAGGCACAGAAGTGGGCAGACGGCAGATGTGGAGGTGAGAGCTGGTGGAAGTTCTCATCGGATTACTGATTGCTTCTTTTTTCTTAATGAGATAGGAAGAAAGGTCACTGGCCAAAGTGGAAATGAGGAGAAAGAGTTGGTAATGGAGGAGAGAGGCAAAGGTGTGACATGATCGTGGAGGACACTGGGAGAGTGAGCGCAGTAAAGCCAATAAAATACGAGATGCTTGCTGAGGGGCATTACGGGCCCACCTACTTGTCAGGTCATTAGTTTAAACTGACACTGCTGAGCATGGTTCCATGTCTCCCTCCAGCTGCACTCATCCACACTGGCACCGCTGAACAGGTGGGAGCTGGATTTCACCCGGACAGTAACTCATCCAAGTGAATATAGCCAAGAAAGAGAGGCAAGAACATGGGAGCCGTGAGCATACCTGAAGGAGTGATTATAACTGTGGTCCGTGGAAGCTCAAGAAGGTGGACGAGGGCATGAGAAGAGCAAGTGGAACTGAAGAGTCGTTGGAATCCAGACTAGAGGGCTGGACAACAGGGCCTTGGTGGTCAGAGTGTGATTACAGCACCTGAGATTCCGGCCGGTGGGGAGGGTGGGAGGTGGGGGGGACAGGTGGGTGCAGGGAAGCTGTGTGATTAGGAAGATAAGCTTTGTGCTTTGACCTCTGCTGATTAGGGCAGTATCCTCCATGAAGGGCCAGGGTGGGGAAGGGACAGTCCAGAAAAGAGATTGAGGACATAGTGGATTTTGCTGCTGATGGATCATCTTTCCACAGGTTTCTCAGATCCATTTCCTGTTTCCTATATCCAATATCCTCTTGGGAAATGTCTTTATCCACTAGACTCATCTTCCCAAGAGAAGGAGCCGGCCATGGCTGGCCTGTCCTCAGGACCGCCTAGTTTAAACCCACAGCCTGGTAGTCAAGGCAAGCCCAGAC
>RCUC01097692.1:0-14569 GCA_003697995.1 Taxidea taxus jeffersonii | reverse complement strand
TCCTGGGACGCAGCTGAGATGCACCCATGGCCGCAGCAGGGGGCCTGCCCGTCACAGCGGACGCGGGAGCGGTGGCTCTCCCAGAGACAGGCCAGGGCAGGGGCGGGACGTGCACACTCGCCGGGCAGAGTGGCCGGCCCCACAGACACTCCGATCTCAACTGGATTCAGACGTCATTTATGACTGCAAAATCTGAACGCCAGTGATTTGATGACATTTTTTTGATGTGATTGGGGTATTTTGCTTATTCTGACAAAAAGGAGTCCCTTCCTCTAGGAAGGGGACACCCAGGGAACCCCTCGTGGATGGAGTGTGTCTGGGAATTTGCTTCGAGGAGAGGGAGCAGAGCACCGGGATGTGGGTGGAGGAGGGGGCCCCGGGCCGCAGGAGCCAAGCGGGACAGGCCTCCTCGATCCCGCTTCCTCTACTGCTGTGTGTGCCAGAGATTTTCCATAATGAAAAGGTAAAAAATCCAAGAGGGCAGGACAGAGGCCCCTGGGTGAGTGGCTGGTCCAGGGAGGACAGAGACTGCTGGGAGGCAGGGTGAGGAGGTGGCTTCGGGGGGACGGGCGCCTTGCTGGCTGGAGGGCAGGAGGCTGCGTGGCCAGAAAAGGGCCTGATGCCCCCAGGAGGGGCCCAGGGCGGAGTCGGGGAGAAAACGCTGGGCAAGTCCGCGGCCCACGCCATACCTCATGCTGCTTCTCGGAGATGTTGTGCGCATTCAGGGCAAACACGGCTTCCCGGGCCCCTACGTACAGGGTGGTCTTGTCCTCGCTGAGCAGCAAAACCGAGTAGTTGAAGATGCCTGGCTCGTGAAACTTCTCTAGGTGCACCTCTGGGAAGGGAAGAGAGAACATCAGACATTCCCGAGCCTGGACGTGGCGAGCATCCCGTCCTGCTTTAAGGCACGGTCACGTCGCCGGGGCCACGCGTGGATCCACTCCCTAGAGGCCGGCCCCTGCCCGAGGCCAGCACTCAGACCCGCTAAGACGCTCACCGAGACTATGCAACCCTGCAAGGCCCGTGAGCCACTGTGCTCGACCAGTGCTATGGCCCAGTGTCCCTTCCTGCTCCCTCCAGCGGGTTCCAAACCCTGCACTCAGCGTGGCCTCCCAGGAGCGTGACGTGACCTCTGAGGGCTGTGCCCTCTGAGGGGCATGACCTTTAAGCGTGTGACCTCCCAGGCGATCTCAGGCCACTGACCACTGGGCTGCCCACACTCTCGTGTGTGTGTGTGTTTAATCTTAACACAGATTAAGTATATGAAAATGTAAACTATTTAAGCTTTTCTTATTCAGGAAAAAATGTGATTTAACTCAAAAGCTTAAAAAAATCCAATCCAGTAAATATATCCCTTGACTCAAGCAGTTTTCGGGGTTAAGCACCACGAAGGTAGAAACAAGTGACGTTTCCTCTCTCAAGAGGAAATTGCACGGCCAAGCAGGACGAGAATCGGGCTACTGGCAGGGATAGATGTGTGTGTGGGGTTTTCCCAAGGAGCGCTTGCTTCGGGCTGACCGTCTTGGCATCTGCACAAGTGCCGTGAGCCCAGGTTTTGGGGACCGCTGGTTCCACGTAAGGACCAGGTGTCCACTCTTCTGTCTGGATTCTCCGGGGGCTGGACACGCAGAGAAAGGCTGACCTGGCGCGTACACGGCCCGGAACGGCCCACGAGATGGCTCAGCCCCGCCAGCAGCCCTCGCTCCTCTGGCCGGGGAGGCCGGGGCTCCCAGGACGCGGGTCCAGGAGAGGAAACAGACAGAGACTATGGACAGCAAAGGAAAGCAGCTGGTGGGACGCACGGCCCCCATCATTAGTCCCCAGACAAGCATTTGGAGTGGCTGTGCCCGGGGAGCGGACGGCAGCATCTCAGGTCGTCAGGGCCCCGGATTCAGAAACCTAAGCGGCAGCCCCTGAACGTGCCGGACAAGCGTCCCACGTGCTCCAGGCTCCTGCCTGCCCGCGGGAGCAGAGCGGGCCCGTACCTCTGTGCTCCCAGGTGATCCGGGGTTTGGGTGCAAAGGCCACTGCCATTCCGAACACCATGGCCAGGGCAGCAAGCAGCCCCCCGACAGGGGCACACATCCTCGCACACTGCAGAGCGGGCTCGGGCAGCAAACGCTTGTGGGCCGGGGGGCTGCAGTGGGTGCCCTTGTGGACGCTGCTCAGGGCCTGGGGGTTGTGAGCCGTGGCACAGCCTGGAGCTGGTGGGCGCTGCAAACCCCGAGAACCCGCATTTCCCAGGCGCCGGGCGAGGTCACCACTGCCAACGTCGAAGGCCGCCCGGATCCTAAGCGGTGTGCTTCTTTTTGGCCTCACGAAGAAATTCTGGAAGTGAGAACAAAGAGCAGAGGTCAGGCTGCCTGCAGGAAGGCCCGCTTCTATTCCCCGCCACGCCCAGGGCTCTGTCCACGCCGGGGTGGGGGTGGTCGGGGCGCAGGCTCACGCTGGCACTGCGACCCAGTCACCAGGAACAGAGCTCCAGGGCAGATGCCAGAACCCAGACCACGACGAGCGCCCACCCAGCTCCCCAGCCTCCCCCGTGCGCAGATGCGGCACGTGCCCCGCTGGTGACATCGTGCAAAGGTGCGAACCAGGCAACAGGTGCCCCCTCGGACCCTGGCTTCCCAGTTCCCGTAGTGCCCACCAGGGAGGTCGGCTGGGCCGAAAGACCAGGAGCACCGCGTGGAGGCTGAGCCGTGTGCGTGCACGCGCAGGAGCACACATGCACACGTGACCTTGCCGTGCGGGACAGCTGGCCTCCTGCCGCACCCAGGAAGTCCCCGTGCCATAGAAAGCACGGCCAGGGGCTCTTGGGGTCCCTGGGAAGCAGCTCGTTGGAGGGCAGAGGCTGTGGGCTGGGGTGTGCTGGTGTCCTGGCCCCCACACTCTGCCCCACGTGCCATCCCCAAGGTGCCCTGAGGTGGGGGGGGGGGCAGGGCAGCCTTGCTGCGGACCACTGAGGCAGGGCAAACGCCAGGGTTCGCCCTGACCCAGGGCCTCCACCAGGATGCCACTGGGACTGGGACTGGGACCTGGATGCCTTCTGGCTTCTCAGGCCGGGGCCGCAACCAGAAGCTGGCGGAGCAGAGGCAGGACACCCGTCCCTCCCAGACGTGCTGCCCCAGGAGGCCCCACAGGAGAGCCACTGGTCCCCCCCACAGGGTTTCCCCTTCTGTGAGCCCGCGGAGCAGCCTGCCTTCCCCCACAGAGTGGGCCCCGCTCACCCCCTTCTCTTCCTTCCTTCCCTCCAAGCCCCTTGCAAGGCTCAGGCCGACGGGCCCCAGCCCCTCTCTGGAGCCTTCCCTTCACCCCCACCATGACCACCCCTGAGGGTCGGCCCAGGGGCAGCCAGCGCAGCCCCGCCCCCAACAGTTCCCTCCTGCTCAGCCTCCCCAGGGCCCCCACAAGCTCCAGGTACCCACTCGGGCTGCGTCCTGACACCACAGCCAAACCGAACCTCCCAAGAGGGTGTGAGGGGAAGTTCTCACTTCTGTTCACCTAGCCAAGCCACTACCTCCGGGAAGCCCTCCTGGGCTGCCTCCTCATCCTGCCCAGAGATGATCTGTCATGCCGCTGGAATCCCATCACGTGGCCAGGCTTGCCCTTGGTGCCGCTGTGGACGTCGCGGGGTCTTCCCCGCACCCCTGTTTCTCATGCCTGTGCCCTGGGCGCCGCTGCCCCACTCCTCTTAGTAAAGGAAGGACTCGTGGGGGCCCTGGGGGAGGACTGACAGTGGGCACAGCCAAGCCTCAGCTGCCTGCCCCCTTTCTTGTTGGGGCGTTGCTCTGCCTTTCCCCTTCCTGCCGAAGGCGTGACGGCCAGGCCTGTCCTCACCCCGCCGCCACTACGAGGCCGAGGCCGTGAAGCATGGCAGGGGGCGCGCTCTCTGCGGGGACTGGCTCGCCCTGCGTGGGGCCAGCACCCTGTTCCACCAACGGCCAGACGGGCGTCCTTAGGTTTGGGCCGTGTGGTCTCTGTCTGAGGTACTCCAGTCCCCGGGGCGGCGCAGGAGCAGCCCCAGACATGTGTGATGGGACACATGCCGCCGGGCGCCGGTCTGCAAGCCGAAACCCAGTCTGCGGTCCACGGGAAGGGCCAGCCCCGACTCCACAGCGAGGGTGGGACCGGACGCTAAACGCAGAAGCAGATGCGCCAGGCAGTGACAGAGGGACAGAGGGAAGAGAGAGGGAGGGATGGGTAGGGATGGAAGAAGGGACGGAGGGAAGATGGAGGGAAAATGGAGGGAAGATGGAGGGAAGGAGGGGGACGGAAGGAGGGAGGAACGGAACTGGGGGATGGGGGGACGGGGGGGAGGGAGGGACGGGGGAGGGACGAAGGGAGGGACAGGGAGGGACAGGGAGGGACGGAAGGAGGGAGGGACGGAGGGCGGACAGAGGGAGGGCTGCCTCATGGAGGAGTGGAGCGCAGGGATGCTCACTCTCCAGGAACCAGCCATGCCCATGTGGGCCACGCGTGGGACCCTGCGCTCCTGCCCGCAGCACAGGAATTGGGCACGCGGTGGCTGCAGAAGCCCAGCCAGGGGAGGGCTGTGTCGGGTCCCTGACGTGACCCACTGTGCCCAGTGAGCACTAAGCACCCTGCAGAAATCCTCCGCGGCTGCAGGCCAGAGGCCCCGGGGACAGGCTGTGTGTGCAGGTGATGCTGATGCCTCCTCCACCACGGCTCCAGGCTGCACAACGCCCACCCCCATCCTGACTCCTGACCCCTCCACAGCCGTCTGCCCTCCACCCTGCTTCCGTTCTTCCACCTGTGGCAGAGCTCGCCCGCCTCCTGTCCTAGCAACCCACACCCCTCCATTCTTATTAACAGGATTTTGATCACAGCCAGCATGGCAGGGCAGCCGGCTAACTACATCTCCCAGCTTCCCTGGTGGCAGTTCTAGCCGGAACTGCGAACAGAAGTTGTTAGGTAAGAAATCCAGGCAGGCTCTTAAAGAAGGCTGACTCAGCTAGTGTTTGCATTTTTGCCTTCAGTCTTCCCGCTGTTGCCTGGAGCCCCTATGTGATGGTTGGAGCTCTGGGCGCCACCTTGTAAACACGAAGACAAGAGTCTCATTCTACAAAAAGCCAAGCAGAAATCCACTGGGGACCCTCCCAACATACTGGAGGCCTCACACCTGCTTTCTTCTGCCTACCTCTAGACTTGCTAACAAGTCAGTATCTCTTTAAATTATTGTTTTTCAAGTTTTTATTACCAGCAGTTGGATATAATTCCAAACAGATACCTCCTTATAGTGCATTAACTAAGCAGCAGTGGTGGCCAGAGTAAGGATTTTGATGTAAATCAGAGCACATCCTTTACCCACGGAAACGTCCCGCAGGTTAAACCTGCAGGCGTGGCTGCACCTCCCTCGCAGCCCGGCCCGACTCACGCCCCCTCCACTTTCCATCCAGGCCACGTCCGAATACACAGAGCTCAGCCCGTCTACGAGGCTGCGTGTCAACACCGTTCCGAACACCTCCAAGTACGTCCGTTCTGGAGGTCAGGTGAGTAAGCCCCACGCAGTCTTGCCACTTGCCCCGAGGAGACGTTCCCTGCCTGTGACTGGTCTGTAACGGGGAGCTGCTCTGCTCCGAGCTCCCACTCTGCTGTGGGATTCGGGAACGCTCCACGTCAGGGTAGAGCAGGGGCTGTGGGCAGGAGGGCAGGGAGGGACGGTCCTGCAGAAGCAGAGGCTCTTTGCTGCACTGGCGCAGGGCTCTGTGCTCACGGGGGCAGGGACACGGGAACGGTGCTCCCTGCTCCGTTTCGCTGGCTCCAAACCTGCTCAGAAGAATGCGGTTCGTTAAAGACGCACGCCCGCTCAGAGAGGTACTCCCTGGCCCCAAGGGCGTGCGTGTGAGGTTTTGCACGAGTGAGCCCACAGCCTGGGTCACCTGTTGGCTGCAGATTCGAGGCCCAGTGGCCCGTTTCGTCGGCCCATCCCCACCACGAATGTCACCGCAGAGCCAAGTTTGGTAGGCGAGGGTCCAACGGCGACACCGAATTCCTGCCCGGGTCCCTGACAGAAGTCCCTTTTCTGGGCAGCCAGGTGAGGACCCAGACGCAGCAGAGGCAGAGTCCCTGCACAGCTGGTGTCAACTTTCTCAAGCCCAGCCCAGCGCCGATAAAGGACGTACGCCATGAGGACAACAGCGGGGAGAGCACGGGAGCCTGTGCAAGCCTAACGAAGCCTGGAACCCGGAAAGCAAACAGACGAGTGTCGCTGGCCAGGTGCTGGGGGGCCCTCCCCGCCCTGTCTCCACGCGGCGGGGGGCTCCGTGTCGCACCACGTGCCCACGTCCAGGCCGGAGGTGGTGCCCCCGGACCCCCGACGTGAAGTCACCGGACACAGGACGTGCCGCACGACAGCACCAGCACGCGGCCCGCCCTCCGCCGCACGCATCCGGCCTGCACGCAGCCGCAAGAGCACATCAGCGAGCGCGAGCTGCACAGGGAAGGGCCAAGACACAGGGAAGGAGTGAGGCCTTCATGTCTAACGCGGGGCTCTGAAGCCTGTGTGGCGCAGTGTCCATGCCCGCCGCCAGCGCCCGCTCGCCACGGCTCGTGATCATCGCGCTCTGTGGACCCGCGAGCCAGGACCAGAGCCCGGAGGTGGGGGCGCACCACAGGAACGCACTCAAGGAAGTGGGAGTGAGCTGGGAAATGCAAATTCTGATTAAAGAAACAATGTCCAGTTGAAGGACGGGAAGATAAAATTGAGGCGGCTTCGTCCAAGTTGCACAAAGGGGCACAGGTAACAACCGGGGGAGGAGGGGGAGAGAGCTGGAGCCTGGAGTCGGAAAGCCCCCTTCCAGCTGGAACTGCAGAGGACGGAGGAGGGGACACCAAGAACGGGCAGAGAAATAGGAAGACAATGTCCAGAACGGGAACGCATGGGTTTACAGAGCGAAAGCCCCCCGCAGCGTGACGAGGGAAGGAAGACCACCACACCCAGCGCGTGGCCGTGACATCGGAGACCTTCGGAGATGAAGGGGCTCATGGGGGCTTCCTGGAAGAAAAGAGGCCCATACAGTGACCTCTCTGGGGGGGCCTGATGGCTGGGAGGGAGAAGCACGTGCTGAACATCCCAGAGCAGGGTGGCTTCCCTCCCAGAATCCTGAGCTGAGCCCAATTGTCCACAAGGGAGAGTTCAAACACGGGCGTTCCTAAAGTTCTTGCCTCCCTAACATCCTTTCCTGCCTCATCCTCTTCACTGAGTGTCAGGCCTTGAACCTGTGACCCTGGCCCCGTCTGCAGTGGGCAGGACCAGGGAAACACAAACAGCCCACTTAGGAGACCAAGGCCGGAGCTGGGGAGAACCAAGGGGAGGCCCGAGGGGCAGGAAGTTTCACGAATAAAATATCCAGCGTAAGCAACCTTAGAACGGACAAATCTGAATTGGGCCAGAGCTCCAGCAGTGTTTGCACCGCCCCAAGTACCCAGTGAGCCTGGGCAGACGCTGGGTGGCAGCGTGTACCCCTTCCAGAGAGCTGCCCGTGCAGGCGGGGAGCCACGCGGGCCGGGGCCACGTGCTGCATGAGAAGAGGGAGCGTTCTCAACGGCCCTTTCCCTCAGACCCACCCGGACCTGCCACCCAGGGGCTGCCCAGGCCACCCCGCCAACAGGCTGGAGGGTGTGAGCGAGCTCCTCGTGCAGCGGCACACACGGGCTTCGCCACAGCCTCGGCCAGACCCTGCCTCTCCTTCCTGAACGGTCTCTTGGAATCCACACCAACAGCCGACGGTGAGGGGCCCAAGCTCCCCGATGTGCTTCCCGGGGAGGGCGCTGCTTCAGGACGGAGAGGGGCTGGGTGGGCTTTCCTTTCTCAATAAGCACGCATCGTCGTGCAGAGGTCCCGCACTGCCCAGCGGGACGCACACCCTCACCCTCGGGCCGCGGCGCCCCCTGTGCTCCCGCAGGACGCCCGGCTCCGGGATTATGGGACCATGAAGCACTAAGGACCACGGCGGAAATACTAAAATGGACACAAGGGGACAAGGTCCCCGTCGCGTTGACCTTCCCGGCTGTTTCTAAGAAGCAGAGGCATCTCACCGGGAGCCGGGTGACAGGTGTGCACTGCGTCCCCAGTAGGAAAAAGTCACACAGAACCAGGAGCCCAAGAGGGAGACCGTCGCACAGTGTCCGCCCCAGTACTTACACGCCCTTGTGCGAGTTCACAAGCAGTGCACGGTCCTGCCCTAAATGCGAGCATGGAAGTGAGCGGGGCCGGTCACATGCCGGCTTTCCGCCTGAGTGGCCTGAGCCACGCCAGAAAAACACATACCCAGCAACCAGCAAGGGTTAGGGTCAGTTCACAAACTGCCCACCCGTCTGCACGTGTGCCCACGTGTGCAGTGTGGAATGCGTGCATGTGTGTATACACACGGGTCTACGTGCATACAGCGCAGTCGTGCGTGTGCACGTGACCTGCACACCTGTGTGCACGCATGTACAGTGCATTTGTGCACATCTGTATTTGCACGTGTATCTGCGAGCATCTGCATCGCAGCTGTATGCGTGCACACGCGTGTGCCGATGCCCACACCCACACACGTGCACAACTGTGTGTGTACGCACACGCACACACGGTGGTGAGCGCGCCCTCACTGCACGCTGACCAGATCTGGTGTTCTGTTCGACTCGTGATCAGGGACTGCCAGTGGGGACCTGTAAGCCATACTCTGCGGACTGGGGGGCCATCTGGGATTGGCTCTGTGACTGCTGTGGGCCACAGAGGAGACACTGTTCATGCCACACGGAAGGCCTCAGGGGCTGCTTTGAGCAGTGGGACGCCAAACGAACCTTACGAGCACGCCTGCCGGCACCCCGGGATCCATCAAGGGGCATCCTGCTCGAGGGCTGGCTCCGGGCAGACGGGGTGGGCAGAGCTGCACGCCCCCTGCAGAGCAGGCCGATAGCAGACGACACGAACCTGCCACAGCTTCCCCTCCTTCTTGCCTGCCCCCAGGCAGACCCCTGGCCCATCTTTGCTCTCTCGGCTGCCCCCAGGCTGACCGCCCCCCACGCCCATCCCTGTCCCCCGGCGGGCCCACAGCCCCCTTGCTGCCCTTGTCACCAGACTGACCTCCCACTCCACAGCCCCACCTCCCTCGCCTGCCCCTAGGCTGGCTTCCGCCCCTGGGCTCCTTCCCCTGCTGCTAGCTGTGGGGCTGACATCACCTTGCAGAAGCAGCCCCATCCGGCTCAGGACGGGCTTCAGGAGCTCCCGTGTCACATGATAAACAGGTCACTGTGGACTTCAATTCCCCCAGAACTCACACCAGTCCCCTGGAGTGATGCCCCAGCTTCGCCGTGACTCGCATGCTCGGCCCTGGAGATGGATGGCGGGACAGTGGCCAGGTCACCTGCTTACCCTCCACCAGCTCGCAGAGACAGCCAAGCCGTCAGGGGCTAGGGGGCTCCCGACATGCCTCAACCTCATTCCCTCGCCTGAACCTGGGCACGTGTGTGCCACGTGTGCGCGGACGGGACCCAGGATGCGGATAGCAGCGGGTGATGCCGTCAGACAACTAGCCTGATGACCGGCAGGTGCACGGGGCAGCAGCGAGGGGCCAGCCGTGGCTGCCCCAGCGGGGAGGCCCATAGAGGGAGGAGCCAGAGTGCCCGTGCGGCATCACCAGACCCCGCGCATGTGGCCATAAACAACTCTCCTTCTGCGCGTGTCCTGCTTCGCGCCAGCCTGGCGTTTCCAGGGCGACCACCGCACTGTCCAGGCCGCATGCTGGCTCTTGGGGGACAGCGGAGCTGCCCTGGAATGTGGCTGGCCCGCCCTGTCATCACGGGGAGCTGGGCCTCAGACGCAGGAGACCGGGCAGCCCCAGGAGATGGGCTCGTGAGCACAGCATACTCCGACCACATGCTTGCAGCCGCACGGTCGCAGGGGGATGACCCACAGTGTCCAGGGTGGGGGTGCTGCCCCCGGCCCCCACGGACACACATGTAAACACAGACAGACGCACATCCAGCTGTGAACAGTGGTGAGCGCCGGGGAGGGGGCGAACGGCGAGGGAGCGCGCTGCTGGTGTCTGTGTCGTACACAGTGAGTCACACGTTTACACGGCTCCGGGCCAGACTGGCGGCCCTCCCCCCGCCGAACCAAGTCCCCGCGCACACGCTCCATCCAGCCCGCCCGGTGCGGAGCGGCGCGTCCCCAAGTCGTCCGTGCGCCGGCCCCTCTGCCTGGGTCATCGGGCGTCCACCACGGGTCTGTCCCATCTGCATGTGCATGAAGAAGGGGATGGGGCCTCGTCTGCTCCCCAGGCTGCGTGCCTGTTAGCGCGAGGCAGGTAGGAGGAGGGCCCGTCCCCGGGGGTGTTACCTCCCTGGGAGCGGTTCACCCAGCCTCACTGCTTGGACCTGGTCGTCCCTCCCGACTCCCCCAAGATCCCCAGCCATTTTTTTTGTTTTACATAAGGAGATCAACAAACAAAATCAAAGATCAATGACCCGAGGGGGAAATGCTGGTAACCCGAGTACCAGGGCTTGGAATGCCTACTCCGAGAGCGTCCCCCACACCAGCCAGTAGCCCGGCCCAACGGGGCAGGTAACTGAAAGCACTCACATGTGAGCCCACGTGTACACACGGACAGTGCTAAGGGCCCTAAAGGTAGAGCTGCATTTGCTAACACCACCCCAGCAAGCCTTCCAGGCAGGCCCGGGGCCCGGCGCTGACACCGGCACAGCACGGCGGATGCTGGGGCCAGTGGGGCTGCTGGAGGCCGGCCGGGGCCACAGCCGCGCGGAACAGGAATGACTACAAAGAGCAGTGGGGTGCGGGGTTTCCTTCTGCTTTTACACGAAACTGACATTTCTCTTTCCTTTTAAACTGGAACTACATGGTCGACAGGAAGATTCATCACAAAATGGCCCCAATCCAGGGCCAGGGGGACACAGAGACCCCTCCCTGCATGTTGGACCCCACTGACAAGCCCGACACCCCCGGAGAAGCTGGAGCTTTGCAGGGCCCCCGGGGCCGGCAGCCCAGAGGCCTGGAACAGAAACACAGGGCAGGTTGGGCAGGGCTCGGGGGGGAGAGGCAGGCTGTGTGTGGGGCTCCAGGCGCCCGGCATGGACAGACGCCCGCACAGCAGCCGCCACCGCATCCCGACCCCTGCCCCGCGGAGCGCAGCTGGGACCAACCGTGTGCCAGACCCCAGTGAGGCTTCTATAAGGTGTCGACTTCGCTAGGCGGCGACGCATGTGGAGAATCCATGTTTTTACCTGTAACTTGCGCCTCCAGGAACTTCCCTCAGTCGTTTCCAGGACAGAGTCTTCAGAAGTCTTGGCTCTGAGAATGAAAGGAGACTATTTCAATGTAAGTCCTGTGTCCTCGCACCCTCGGCATCACGACCAGAGGCACCGAAAAGAAACTCCTGCAATTTTTGTTGACCTTCAGACCGCAGGATGGGTGTGGCACTCTGCACTTGTGCAAACGGGAGGGAGGAGGGAGTGCGCAATCGCATCCACAGAGGAAGTGTGACCTGGTGGGTCCCCAACCACTGACCAGAGTCACCTCCCTGCCAAGTAAGTCTGCCAAGTATGACCCACAGTCTTGGTTCGCTATTTGCCAAGAGAGAATCAGGCTATTAGTTTCAGATCTGTATCCTCGAGAACCTATCCTCTCCGAAATCCAACCGTCAGGGGGAGCCCCCAAGAGGGACGCCTGAGCCCAGAGGGACGACAGACAGTCAAAGAGAATGGGGATGACAGCCCCAGCAGGCCCTGTGCAGGTGCGGGAAGGTGCCGAGGACATCAGTGCTGGTCCCCTCGTGGTTGCGAGTGATCCGCCAGTTTCTAAACCTCAGAATCAAACGCTAGCATTTTTTGGTGGTTGGGATATAGTTTTGTTTTCTTTTGCTTTAAGAGCTGGTACAACTCGTGCCATTTTCTGGAAGGCTGCTGAGAAGGAGGAGGTGCTCGCTGAAAGCAGGGCCGACACTCCGTCTCTCCCACCGGCACCCCCGGAGTGGGACCCGTCACGCCTGCAGCACAGAGACACCTGGCACCCCACCCCACACCTAGGACGCCCAGGGTCACGACTCCCAGGGTCACCCAGGGCCCCTTGCAGCCCAAGACATGTCCCGGGAATCCAAGCAAAGGAGACCCCTGAGCGCTGGTGGAAATGGTTTCGGATTCCTTCATCTCACCGGCTTTCTGATTCGGGGGCAGCTGCTGCTGACAGCCCACTTATAAGCAGAGATACCCTCACACCCGAGCACGCCAGGAAGCGTCCCCCGACGAGGCTGCGCCCTCCCAGCACCCAGGACCCACGTCTTCTGTTTGAACGCTGGAGGAGGCATTGCCATGATCGATGGACAGGCGACAGGCAAGCGTGACCGACTGTGGGGTTTACCTGCTCGCACAGGCAGGCCACCTGTGTGCTCCCCAAAACCCGGGGAAAAGAAAGTGATGCAGGCGTCCGCAAGAGGATTGCGTAAACAACCTGAAAGCCAAGAACTCTGAAACTGAAACCTTCTCTCTTCTGGAAATTCAGTGAAGCCTTTGTCACGTCCCTAATCCAAGCCCAGAGCTACTGGCTCTGTGGTCGGACAAGGCGCGTCACGTGCTCACCTGAATTCCACGGCGCTGGGCAGCGAGGGCAGACCGCGTGTAGGTGAACCCCCCTCACCCCGCCTCCCCTCTGCCCTCCACCAAACAGCTCGGAGCCCCACGGTTCCCGAGTCAAAAAGAGACTTCCGGCCCCGCTGACAGCCAGGTCCCGGGCCCCAGCTATCCACACCCGCCCAACGTGCAGTTCTTTCTTGTCTCCCGACCGAGAGCCCCCGCACTACAGTCTGGGACCGCCACACCGGAGTGCAGGGGACCGTCCGCACGCAATTACTCAGCGTCCTGCCGAGCTCCGCTGAGCCTTCCTTCTCAGGGCGCGCGTGACAAGAATCCAACAGTCCTTTTGTGAAACCAACGTGCAATCAATCCGGAGAGAGAAGCGTTTCCCTCTCCCCCGTGACAAATGTGGCCTTGCCCACCCCTCCGCTGCCCGCGGTGCAGCGGAGCGTGCGAGCCCAGCGGCCGCGCTCACCACAGCGCAGAGCCAAGGCGCGGCTCGTCCTGCCCGCATCCTGTCTCTGTTCTGCAGATGTGACTTCACCTCCCAAAGCCCCGACCCTGACCGCGGGTTTGCGCGCCAAAGCAAGAGGCTCCTCCCCTCCTGAGAAGGGCAGCCGTGAGGCCAGCTGCTACGAGGGGCAGCGACGACGGGCCACAGGGCAGCACGGGCCCAGAACCCTGACCCAGTTCCCCACCAGTAACTCAGGTGGATGCGCCCCACCCACGCGAGGCGCCCAAGCAGGAGACCATTCGGACCCTGGAAACGGCGGGACACTACGCTGCTGCGGGAAGGAACCACAGGACGCAGGTTCCTCAGAAAAATCAACAGAACTGCTCTATGATCCAGCAGTCTGATGGCTGGGGATCTACCCGAGGAAACAAAAACTTGAATTTGGAAAGACCCGTGTATCCGTATGCTCGCAGACATCACTGACAAAGGCGACGACACGGAAGCAGCCCAAGCGTCCTCTGATAGAGGAACGGATAAAGAAGGTGTGGTGTGTGTGCACACGTGCACATGTGCACGCACACACACACAGTGGAATATTATGCAGACATCAAAAAGAATGACATTTTGCCATCTGCAAAAACACGGAGGGACCTAAAAACTATTACGCTAAGTAAGTCAGAGAGAAACGCGGTTCGCTTACACAGGTACCTAAAAAACAAAACAAAACGAACAAACCAAAAAACCAGACTCTTAGAGAGCAAACTGGGGTCACCGGGGGCAGGTGGTGGGAGGAGGGGGGAGACGGGGATTAAGAGGTACAAAGTCCCCGTTATAACGGAAGGAGGTCTGAGGGATAGGAAGTAGGGCACAGGGAACATCACCAGTCACCCTCACAGTGCCAGGTGGTGACAGATGGGGACACTTAACGGTGACGACACTGAGTAAGGCAGACTTGCTGAATCACTACATTGTATACTGCTCACATATGGCCCCCAGCTTGAAGCTTACTGAACGATTCCATCAAAATACGAGTCTCCACGAACAGCAGACAGACTTCCCATCATTTCTGACCAACTGTGCATTTGTTGGACCTCCATCTAAGGGACTCTGACACAGAGGACAGAGGTCCAGGGGCTGTGAGTGCAGCTAAATCCCAGCTCAGTGCCCCAGGACAGGAGGGGCAGGCTTGCAGCCACAGAGACCGGGAAGTCCAAGGAAGAAGCGGGGGTGTCCCTTGTGGGCTGGCCAGAGGGGACGGCAGGACCTCTGAGTGAACTGCGGGTCTCCTGCCCGGCGCGGCGCTCACCCGTGGGCGCCACCCAGCGCTCCCAAGCCTCCTCCAACCATCCAACCCTATAATTCACAATCCTATATTTAAAGAGGATAATGTTGGACATTCAGATCTTTACCAATTTCTCACTTAAAATTCATTTTTAGAAAAGGAGGCTCCACACTCATCATGAGCTGAAACGCAGGACCCCGAGATCAAGAGTCCCACACTCCACCAACTGAGCCAGCCAGGCG
>RCUC01097690.1:0-16264 GCA_003697995.1 Taxidea taxus jeffersonii | reverse complement strand
TTCTTCTTCTTCTTTTTTTTTTTTTGTAAGTAAAATTGCATGTAAGATTTGGGATGGCTCAAAATAGCCTCCAAATAGTCCTCTGTCTTCTTTATCTATTAAAAGACAGTTAAGCTGATGTTTGCCTAATTATCTGAACACCCTAGCAATGTTCTTTACTTACATAAAGTTCCAAATATTTATTTTATAAAGTGTTGCCACAGAAATAGTAATCTAGAAATATAAGGTCACTTGTAACTAACCCAAGAAAACCGGTAATGTCCTTGACCTCTACCTTCCTCCTAATCTAAATTTAAATATTTTGATTATGAATGTATTATATAACATCACAATTTGATAACATACACAAAGAAACACGAATTAGCCCAAACATAATGTACAATCTATTTTTCTGCCATTATAAATAAACCATTATTAAAATTATAAAAAGAAACATTTCAAAGTACAAGCAACAAACATAATTAGATTTACTATATGCTGAGGGTTTAGGAAAGAGCTGACAGTTCAGTTTTCGATCTAGTAAATTCAAACAGTGATAAAATGTAAGTACTTCAACCGTACACTCGCATTTTTGGTGCATGCTATGCTATGCAAGGAAAGTGAATCTTTTACTGCCAACACAACCCAAAACAAAACACATTTTAAAAGTTTTTTTATCCAGATATATTACTGCATTAATCGTACATAATCAGTGATTTATGAATTCATTTGAGGACGCTGGATCAGGGAACTATCTTAATGCAATTCATTCAAAATATACTATCAGAAAGATACAGTTCACAGTCTCTCCTCTGTCTTCCTACTAATCTTTCCAGTTACTAGGCAGTCTGGAGAAGTCTGCTACTGCTCTCTACAGTTTAAATGCATCCACTTCTTAATTACAGTCAGTAATTGACTTTGTTGTGCTCTATCCCAGACATTCGCAAGAAAGCAGTTTCAAAGTCTTTGACTGCTCAAGTCCATTTAATTCAGGTTTCCATCCACATTTTACATTACCTCCTTAAGGTTTTCTCATAAATGGTTTGCTGAATCATATTTGCAGTTTGAACAATTGAATTTTCAACACTCTTGGGGAAAAAAGACATCAGTAAAGGCTGTTAGCTTTGACTAAACCTTTTGATTGAACAATTCCTGATGCCAATCTAAAGTGATGTAAAACTAATAACAGGCATAAAAGATCTGATATTAAGCCATGCTAATGTATTCTTGCGATATCGTGTTTTGCTTAAGTGAGAAAAACTGGCGCGAGGTGGATGAAGAAGGAACTTACAGAAAGCACAACGGGTTTAGGCAAGAGTGGCTGGTCTCCATTTTGCTTTGAAGCCTACTTTAGACAAACATCTCTTGAAATCCCTCCTTGCCACCAACTCCTATTTTGAAAGGATATATCCTGGCACCAAAGCAGTCTTAGTGAAACGTGCTAGTGTGGTCAATAATAGATATCTTTAATTACCTGTCCGGGGAAATTTTCCTCAAACTTTTCACACTCAATCAGGATGTGTCTGAATTCTTGCTGGTGTCACGTGGATGTCTAGGAAATCATATGAATGTACCCACTGAGCAAGATGAAGAATATTGGTATTATTTCAACAATAGTTTTCCTCTACACTAGGAACCTAGGTCTGTGTCCTTGTTGTGGTTCTTCTGAAGATGGAAGCAGGTTATATCCCAGCTCCAAACTCCACCAATAAGTGATGAGGAGAGAAGAAATGTGTTTTTCAGGCTTTAATTAACACATGGAATATTGTTAGGCTAATTTAGACAACTTTGAGGAGTTTTCACGAGCAATGTCTATGTTTATTTAAGTATTGCCCTTTTCAGTATCATCAATTATCACCCTTCTTTATATACAGTCTGGCATTTAGTCTTTCCATGGTCAATTTTTTTTTTGAAGATTTTATTTATTTATTTTACAGACAGAAATCACAGGTAGGCAGAGAGGCAGGCAGAGAGGGGGGAAGAGAAGCAAGCTTCCCGCTGAGCAGAGAGCCTGATGCGGGGCTCCATCCCAGGACCCTGGGATCATGACCCGAGCCAAAGGCAGAGGCTTTAACCCACTGAGCCACCCAGGTGCCCTTCCCATGGTCAATTTTAATTGAAATGAAAAACAATATGTAGAATGGCATTAAACTATTAAAAATTTCTGTAATTTGGTTTACCAGAATAGAAAAAAAACTTTATAGAATTTCATATTTTTCCTAATTATGAGAATAATTGTATCTCTTCTCAAGAATTTCGAAAAAATAAAGATAGCAAAAAAGTAGATTGAAACTATTCACGACTTCACAGAGTAAACACTATGGACATTTTAATTTAATTATTGCCAATCTTTTATAAATAAAAACCAAGTGTATATGACAATGATCCGTGTACAACTTTATGCTATGAATAGATACTTTATCAGTTAAACTTATTTGATGGCTTAGTATTATTGCTATTTCCATTCCAGTTGACCTCAAATGCATGTTGAGACTATCAAAGGTGCAAGGAATAATGAGTGATATGTGTTCCCCCCTTTGAGAGCAGCACTTTTCCTATCACAGAATAATTTCTGCAAATAATTCTTTGTCCAGGAGACTGAGCGGGGTGTCTTTGACCAAATATCCCCCTAGTCATCAAGGACTGATTAAGCATCCATTAAGTGTGAAGCACATTGCTAGAAACTAAGGATACACCTTCCCCAACACTCAAGAGCTCACAATCTGTTTGTGTTGATAGGACATATGCATATAAAGATAAATAACAATAGAAAATGGCTTATACCAAGTCCCAATGTGAATGCCACAGACAATGCTCATGTCAAGATTTCAGAGGACGGAGTAATTACTGCAGACACATTTTACATCATGGAATTATACATAAACTGTTGGTCATGATATGCTGTTCTTTAAAGGTTGATTGTATCAGAACTTTAGTATATTAAGGATATGAATACTACCACTTGGTATGCAAAGTGATATCAGCTTTAATGATCTCAAAGCACATAATAAACATTCTTCAAATGCAGCTTCCCTCCACTATCATAATGTAATTTTGCAAATGAAGAAAATGAAGGAAATGAGGAAAATGAGACTGCCATTCTATCAAATTGGCATCATTTTAAATGATAGAATTAAGAGATTACAAAGATCTTGATTTCTAGTTCACTAGTCCTCAGCAAACAATCTTACAGTCAAGGACTCTATGCATATGGGAAAAGGACTATGGTGAGTTGGTTTCAGTTGTGAAATCTGGAATGGAATGCAGATCTTAGAAAAAAGTCGTTCGTTTCTTTACTGTTATGTTAAAGATAGCCCAATTTTAAAGGGTCACCCAATATCCTTATTCAATTGTTTTCTTCTCCCCCCACCCCTGAAAAATAACTACTATCCTACTATGAAAAAATATATCTAAAACAGGATTGGGGCATCCAAAAAAATCCCTTCAAATCTTAGAAAGGACTAAAACAATCCTACATTTGATCTAAATATCATTCACATTTTGCTTACGATCAATCTTTGACTATGAACCAAAGGAGAATTTATTCCATCTTAATGAAGCTGAAACTATATGTAGGAAATGTGTAATAAAATATGCCAAATATTCAAACACTCCTAAAAAAATGTTGAATGATATGGCTGCAGTGATTCTACAAATAAATGGATTAACCATTTAGGAGGAATGGAATTTAATTACTATTGTATTTGGAGACACTTTGGACTTCATGATGAAGTCATTATATCTGAATTAAATTAAGTAGCTATAACAATTTATGTCAAAATATACTAAATTCATTTGAAGTGAATATAAATTATTTTTGAAGTCAATTTTGGCTCTATCTTTATTGAATTCTAACAGCATACAATATAGGTATATATTTTGGCTGCATTATAGTGAGAGCTCAAGACCTGAAACTGAAGAAATAATGCTTAAATAAAAACCCTCAGATTCACATTTTTTTCATCTTGCATCACACTCCAAAAATATCCATTTGATATAGCTGATCAAATAAAGGTTCTCATGGTTATACTAATAGTTATATTACTTGGTCTCAAAGGTGTTTATGACCACCAAAGAAATTACATTATCAAGCTGCATGTCTATCTCAAATTACAGTCTGGTTTGAGTAACTCCTAACATTTTCCTTAACATGTTGAGCAAAGTTAACATGAAACTATGGGTAAAATATCAGTTAGTAGTAAAAGGTCCTCAATTTGTCTTTCCAAAAATGTTTCTTGTTAAAACATTTTGTGAGAAAGTATCTGCCTTGTGTTCCCAATGTTGCTAGATGTTAAGTAAATATATGCTGATTATAAGGGGGAAAAAGTTGCTTTGGCAGCTCTCTTATTAAAATGCATTTGTAACCCCCATCTGTCATGAAAGTTTTGAAAAGTTTGTTTACTTTGGATAGCAGCCTTATCCAGGGTTACCCTAGCAAACAATGATAGCCGTCTTTAGAAGTTGTGTGAAGAACAAGCCACTAGGGATCCATTTTTGTTTTAATTGGCACACACAAACACTTTTCTGGTCTGTCAGGAAGATCAAGCTAATATGCATGGAGGGTGTTATATTCTTAGCTTTGGGGAGCAGTAAAGCTCCCTTTATTTAAGTAATTTAAATGATAGACTGCAAAAACTTTGCAAGTCAAAAAAATTGTTTTATATTTTCTTAGGGAATATTTGTTTTAAGCAACGGAAAATGTTCTACATATCTAAAGATGTTGAACGTTATGTTATAATTACCCATTCTTTCTTCTGACTCCGTGAAATATTCTTAAATCCACATACTACTAAATCAGGCTAGCCACCAATGGATCCTGAATTTCCACAACTTCCCCTGTGTTAACAAATGTGTGTTCATTAGTTTCCAGATGTTTATTGGATATGTTTTCAAAGTATTTGGGGTTGATTGATTTGCATGTACATTTATTGAAACCCTCAGTGGTGTCATCATATCAAAATAACCTGCCCACGTAAGCAATTTTTTATTTAATGGAAAGTAAACAAATGTTGGGCTACATACACAACAGATCTCAAGGGCATTCCAAAATCTAAGGTTTAAGGCCAATCTTTCAAGAAACAGTGTTTTCTAATTGAAATTGAGTTGTACCTTTGACACCCAAATAATTTGGTTCACGCAGATTTGTTCTGCATAATAAAACTGGCCCAAAGTGAATAGTCACGTCTATATCACTTGTTCCTTTACCTTTCTATTTGTAAACGAAATACCCAAACCCCAAATTTATTTCAATCAAACAAATGTTAGACAAGCACTCATGTGAATTCTTTTATCAGTAGGAAAATATTTTAAGTACTGAGAAACAGTCTTCTCAATATTCATGAAAGAATACTATCTAAGTAATTAGTAGATAGTTTAGCAGTTTCCACAGTTTTGCAGTCAGCTACACCAAAACTTTTGCCTGTGGTGCTCATATGAGACACGACAGAAAAAAGTGACTAATCGAAGCAGTTGGTGTATAAAGATACCAGCTTAGATTCTATTGCTGTTAACATTAATTTCTAAATTTGGGAGGAGTAGTTGCCTCTAGATAAGGTAATCATCCTAGGACTCATGTTTGCTGGTACCCACCACTCAATCAGTCACTGCCAATCACACATCAGTGTTTAATCTGAGCTGTGTTCACTGTGCAAAATTACGCATTTAGTCCCATGGCATTTGGAAATCTGCAGCTCCCACTCTTTTCAAATTGGAATGATTTTCATTATGTCTGTTACTTATGTAATGCCTGATTTAAAAAAATTAACAACTCAAAAAGTATAAATTTACAATCTCCCTTTCCCCAAAGTATACTAAATTATCATCTATCCTTCAATATTTTTTGACCCAAGGATTAACATTGTATATATGTACTTATATTCTAACGAAAATGTGTCATGAAAAAATTTTATGCATATAAATATCTGTACTACCATAATCTCCCACTTGGATTTAATAACAATATCTTTTGATTTCTCTCCCATCTCATTCACACACTTTCTCTTCCAGCCCATATTTCATATTGCAGCCATTGTGATCTCTCTGAAATTTGGATCTAATCATCCTATTCCTCTGCTTGGCTACATTCTAAGACTCCCCACAGATGTTACATTGCTGTGCAAGTTTTAATTCAGCCTACCAGACCCTGTGTTCTCTACCACCTACCCACAGTGCAGCCCCCTGCTCTGTATTTCTTTTGTGTCTCTATGATTCAGCCATATTTAATTTTTTCGTTCCCAAGCTCTCCCATACTCATTTTCATTTCTTCCCTTAGAGTAGCTTTCCATTGCCCAGAACCCTCTGATTCCTCTATCATATCATTCAGATCAATTTAGATGTCACCTTTTCAGAAAAGGGTTCTCTGAAATAGATACACCTCCTAAGAGCTCCCATGATATCTTGATCCTACTTTATTATAAGAAATATTGGTCTGCATTGCAATTATCTATTGATTTCTCTGTTCCCCCTACTACACTATATTCACTTTGAAGCCAAGGGCAATTGTCTACCTACTCTGTGGCTGCATAACCCACACATAGGGGGCATTAAGTAAATAATAAATAGACTAATACCATCTGCCGTCTACATTTGGTGAATACATTATATGATAATGTTTGATATGCCACAGTATATTTAACTCATCCTCCATTGTAAAAAAAAATTATGGTAAATAAACTTAGATTTATATTTAGCAACCTGGATTCAGTTTAGATGATCCCAATTTTGTTGGCAACATCCAAAGCATCATAGTCAGGGACTGTCCAAACACAGGCCTTTTTCTCTCCATCAGGCCTGATCAAAGTGTTACCCTTGGGCACGTCAGTGGCCTTCTTTACAACCATTTGATCTGGTTCTTGTTGGCTTTGACATTCACAATGAACACAAGTGAGTTGCTGGGTTCTATTTTCTTCATGGCTGACTTGGTAGTAGGGGGAACTTGATGATGACATAGTGGTCAAGCTTGTTTGTCCTGGGGTTCTCCTCCAAGGATATTTGGGCTGCCTTTGAAGATGCAGTGTCTTGGACTCCTGGAAGGTAGGTGGCATGCAGATCTTTCTTTTGTGACTGGGGATTTCTTTAAGTACCGTGTTCTTGACCTTCAAAGCCTTTGCTTTGGCTCTGGCCTTGGGAGAGGCAGGGGATTCCTCCTTCACCTTCAGTGCCATCTTCATGAAAGGCATCCATTGTAATAACATTTTGAAGGTTGCTAGACCATTGTGTTCTTTTAGGCAATGCAAGTAGTTTGTTTTGACATTTACTAATATCATGTTTATCAGAGTAGAGTAGGCAATCCATTATAAAGATTGATAACCACAGTCTGAGGCTGTATTTTCCCATCACTCAACAAGTCCTAGACTTTAGATGATAGGATTAAATTTGGAGGAGTCAGGAAGCACAAAGAGTGGGTCTATATTTCCATGCATATCTCTAGAATAGAATGTTCTTGTTTTATTACAAAGCCACCATGTGTTCTGCAAGGATAATCTACTAGATCAAGTAGTATCTCACCCTATGTATGGACCTTTCTACCTGAGAGTTGATAATGTGGGAAACCAGATGTAAGTTTAAAATTTTTTAAGGGTTAATACTTAGGTTAATGGGTCAAGTCTTTAGAGAACCTCAGTGATGCAAAGGTGCTCATTGCTTGTCAATCAACAATGCAGCCATGAATTTCGCTAAAAACTATTAACATTAATAAACAAGCAAACTGTGGGAGGACAAGTGGCAATAGTTATGTTACCAAGAATTTTCTTTAAAAATATTAGCTAATTAAAGATACAGTGACTTATGCAGAAACGGGTATTGTCACCGCAAGTTTATTACTTACATATTTCCTATTAATAAGTGCTGAGATTGTACAAGAAGAATAAAAGATGTTGCAGTATGTAGCTCTATGCTATTGTAACATATTTGGCCATGATTATGAGTGTTTATAAAACATTCAAGAATTGTTCCATGTCTACTTACATTAATGAGAACACCTGTTAACTTTAGCGCTGTACAGACTTATTTGCATTAGATTCAGGTTTTTGCATACTGTACATCACTTTTTGAAACAATGAGATGCTTATAGAGAAATATAGCTGAGTGAAAAACAGACGCTTGAAAGCCTTCCGGCTCAAGACAATTCAACTCCAGGTTTCAGTGAAAAACAGAAATCTGCTGAATTACAATACTGACAGTTAGAAGTGAATGTAGGTGTATTTTACATACTTTTTTACATTCAGAGAACAGAAGACACATATTAAAATCTGCGCTTTATTCTTCAAGTAAAATTAAGACAGTTTCCAGACAAGGATGCCAACCAGTAACAAATGACAATGCCACCACAAGGTAGATTCTCCATAATCTTGGGGACTTTTTACCCGAGAATGATCTCTTTACCAGTCTCAGAAAGCTAGATGATTTCTACAGGTGGAAATCTGCAGACCACTGCCCACCTGGTATTGTTTACAATCATTGGCCACAGGGCCCTTTCCATGTGAGGACAACACTGAAAGAAGTGAAGGAGCTGAGGACACTCCCCCAACAACCTCCATGGAGTCTGTCACTTCTGAGCTCCCTGCCACAGCATAATTCAAATGTACCCACTTAGAAAAGTACCATAATTCCCTTACATAAGCCAGTGAGTCTGCCTTGTTCATTACTCAGAAAAAAACCATCGTAACTTTTGTAGGTCTCACTCTATTGACACATCTGTCTGCCACTCCCCATAGGATGTTAAAGCTTCTGTGATTTAAATATTTTCAGTTATTGAAAAGGGAGCACTCACACAAATCTGTGGATTCACAGCCTCTATTATCATCATTATATTTAAGAGGTGCAATATTTACATCAAAATGACTCAGTTGGTGATATATTCTAAAGATAAATGTGTATTTATGATCTGAAGAAGTGTGATTTATAACTACTTTGTCAGACATAAACAGAGCGCCTCTGTGCTGTTCTAGTAAATGCAGATTAGCCAGGGCACAAATGAACTCTTTTCATAGGATTAATTCTACCTTGACTTGGGAAATGAGTGAACTGAGAATTCCCCTTGGAGAATGTGCAGATCACAAGAAAGAATGGTATCTATTTCCTTCTCTACTGCCTCACTCTATAGTCTGGGAAGAATAACAAATATTAGGTGATGATTTGGGGATCAACTAGTGAATATTTTTAAAGATTTGCTTATTTGAGAGAGAAAGAGCAGCAGGGAGAGGCAGAGGGAGAGGGAGAGGGAATCTTAAGCAGACTCTGCACTGAGCATGGAACCCCACATGAGGCTCAATCTTATGATCCTGAGATCATGACCTGAGCTGAAACCAAGAGTTAGACACTCAACCAACTGTGCCACCCAGGAGACCCTCAACTGGTGAATTTTTGTTGTCTGGATTCCAAATCTATATAATTCAAGAAGTTAATACTATAGTAAAACCTTACTTTTAGATTTCAAAAATTTTTTGAAATTGTTTTTAACCAAGTACTTGGCAATCTAGATTTTGCCCTCCATAAAATAGCATCATTATTCATGAAGGATGATACATTAAGTGTATGTATAATTAGGAACTTCATGAATGAGAAGAAATTTCTCTTTTTTCATGAATTCTAGGCTTCAGTAAATTGAAAATTTTTTCTGAAAATATGCAGAAATGATAATTCTGCCTATTGGAGAAATCCTTCACTGTTTATTCAAAAGGTTATCTTTAAACAAACATGAAAAAAATCTAGCATTTTAAAAACTACAGTTTAGTGGCATATTATATGTAATACAATGGTATATAAAATATAATTTAATGGTACTTAAAAAAATACTTGTGATTAAATGGTAGAAAAAAGAAAACACTTGTGATTATATGATAGACAATGACCTCTGACAGGTGAGCAAAGGACAGATATTTAAAGATACAAATGTAGTGATCTGAAGGGGCATGTGCACCCGAATGTTTACAGCAGCAATGTCCACAATAGGCAAACTATGAAAAGAGACCTCATGTCCATTAACAGATGATGGGATAAAGAAGATTTGGTGTGTGTATATGCATATGCCTTAATATATATATTATATACACATACAAACATATATATACATTTATACACACACACACATACACACACACACTGGAATACTATGCAGCCATAAAAAATGAAATCTTACCATTTGCAATGATGTGGGTGAAACTAGAGGGTATTATGCTAAGCAAAATAAGTGGATCAGAGAAATAGAATTATCATATGATCTCACTGATATGAGGAATTTGAGAGGCAGGGTGGGAAGTCCTGGTGGAAGGGAAGGAAAAATGAAACAAGATGGGCCCGGGGAGGGCAACAAACTGAGGGTTCCTGGAGGGGATGGGGATGGGAAGGATGGGGTATGGGTAATGGACACTGGGGAGGGTATGTGTTATGGTGATATGGTGATTGCTGTGAATTGTGTAAGACTGATGATTCACACACCTGTATCCCTGAAACAAATAATACATTATATGTTAATAAATACTACTACTACTAATAATAATGGAGATGTTCAACATTTGGAATGACATACAAATTACTCCATATTAAATATGTGCAACAACACTTAATACACTTGATCCTCCCACCCAGCCAAAGTAATATTTGTGTTAAAAATAGAACCACTTAAAAATGTTGAATTTAAAAAAATATTGGTTGCATTATTAGTGACTATATAAGGTGATTACATAATTTATTGCCTAAACTGTGACAATTTTGAAAACAAAAAAGGTATTATTAATAGTTATACAAGGACAGTAAGTCTACTTGGAACCAGTAGGGATACATTGGGACATATGGATCACTATTTATCATACACAACAGTGGGGAGCAATTCAATAGCCATTGATATTTAGGAACCTAGTGAACTCCTACTAATGTCAAATTCTAGGAACTGTGAGGTACTCCAAAGTAAATTAGCTATTTTGCTAACTCTTTGCTCTTAAGAAGCTTATAATCTAGTGTGACAAATAACACCAACATGGGAAAACAGTGAGAAACAATAATTATGATTCAACATGGAGCCTATGTACTCATTTTTAAGGAACAAACCACTGTTTCCCTATAGGTAAACTGGAGTCCTCAAGGAAGGAGGTTGGAGAAGATTCTTACAAGGACAAATGAGACTCAGTAGAAGAAAAGGAAGGAGAGGGAAGGTGACAGGACCAGTTTGTACAGTTAGTGAGAGGCAGGAAAGAAGATAGCATCTCAAGAGGACATTCAGAAGCTGCCCCTAACTCCTTTTTGTAGATTCTTTTCCTTTCGCTCATTGTTAAATGGAGGAATCCATCAGCATTCTTGATTTTTCTTATTTAGGGACACATTCCTGAGTGACATTACCAACTCCATTTTGTTTTAATCTGAGTAATAAACTGATAAAGGCTTAATTGATATCTCTAGTTCAGACATCTTTACTTATGTAGTATCTATTTGGTATCTATTTCAGTGTAATCCACCATTATCCCTGGTCTGATCTCTCTACTGCTAGTTTGTGTTTTTACAAACCATACTCTCCATACTCTGATTAGTAAATTCTTGATTTCCTCCTTGGAGAACTTTACAAGTAGATCCTCATATTCACTGGGACCTAAAGAATCAGTCCTACAAGTTAAGCCCCAAAATCTGTATACAGAGCTCCACATGCAATTTGAAAGTTACTAGCTATTCTATACTTTGAGGAGATGATCTCCAAACCCATACCTGTCACATGTCATTTAAAAGTCACTGACTGAATTCCTGTTTTCCTAAAGATAAACCTAAATTCTTTAATATGGACCACCAAGCACTTGATGACTTCTCTCTCTCCAACATTTTCTGTTCAAGTCCTCTACTTACTTACTACATAACTTTGAGCAATTTATTTAGAATCATTGTGTCTCAATATCAACACCTATAACCTGATGGAAATAATACCCCATAGGACCATTGTGAAGGCCATATGAGATATAATTTAGGAAAAGAATTTATCATAGTACCTGAGATACCTAGTTAGTACCTTAAAATACTATGGTTATTGTTATTTGATTCTTTGGGTTCCTTGGATTTTTACAAACTTACTCTCTTCCTTCAGGAAACTAGCCAAATATTACCTACTCAGGAAAGGCTTTTCTAACCTCAGGAGGTCAAAAAAGGAGTATCCCTCTGGTCATCCATACCTACTCCATCATGGTGTTTATCCCACTATTGAGCTTACCAAATTTCTTGTCTGATATGTGCTACACTTTAAACTCCCTGAAGACAAAGATAAAGTGACCCCAGAAATTAGGGTATCATCTGGAAGACCACAGGCCCTCAAGAAAGTGGTATGGAATAAATGGAAGCTCAGTTGACATAGGTTAATACTATAGAGTTGTAGTATTCAGATAATAGAAGACCTTTAAATTTAGAAACCATGTTTGGTTTGTTCTGTTAAGCAAGAGGAGAGCAATGCTAGATCCCTGAGCAGATTTATCCATAGAGCCGAGCAGAGGGTCAGAGGAGCAGAGGCATTTGCTTAAAGCTGGATCTGTATTGCAACTTCTCTAATTGTCTGCATGAATCTGTCTTCCCAGGCTGTTCCTGGGCAACTCTTCTGAAAAGATGATACACCACTTCTGTCTGATGCAGAGTGCCTCTTCCATGTCCTCCTGGGTTTTCTGATTCTCAGCCTTTTTGCCCTTCTTTTTACATAGTTCAAGCTGCTTGTTTCCCTGCTTTCGATTTTAGATGCTACCTTCTGAGACGCCTGGTATTTGGATGCAGATCTTTATCTCACCTCAAGGTGGCTTGCCACGATCTCAAGTCCTGACAAGTAAGAATACAGCCAGTTCTCATTCGCTGAAGCTCAGTTCTGTAAGTGTATCCTTATCCTGTTTCTTGGCTTCTGATTCCCTAGTCTGGTGGCTTACATAGTACATCAGACCCTCTCAGCTGGCAGGAGTCCTTTTGCCAGTATCCCTTTCAGGAACTGGGGCTCTGCTGAGCATCTCTCCCTGCCCCCCTTCTTTAACTCCATCTTCCATCTGCCTCATCCACCTAAATTACTAGACACGTAACCAAACAATAATCCATACTTGCATTCAAGGCAGATGGTCATATGAGTATCTGAAAATGAGCCATTTCAGTGTATTCATTGATTATCAAATTGGCCTGTGAAATATTCTTGTTATTTCAGGTTGGAACTCACACTCTAACTCTAACAGCCTGGGCTGTATTCTGCCATCTTAGTTTTTGTTTCTGTATTCTGTCCAGCAGACACACTTCCTTCCAATATTAGCAGTTTGACTTTTCCCTAGTACCTGTCTCAACTATAGTTTTTTGTCTGCTTCATCAATATGGTTCTATTGCCATTAACTGGATTTTTCCTGATCCCAAGAAATAGTCCTAATCCTTGAATAAATGATGTCTAAAGATCATCAATACAGGGAGTTGTTCCCCTAATTTTTGAGGCTTACTATGAATCATTGTGGTGTTTATTAATCTCTAGGAACATGAGGAGAAGGGCATTAAACAGAATATTTTTCCCATTATTACAGCCAGTATCTGGCTTGTAATTTGCTACTCTTAGTGAATGGTTCATGGCATTGGATTCATATTTTCCTGAATTTTACCCATAAAGTTTTCTAAAAATGTTTGTTTTAATTAGACTAAGTTTATATGTAGCTTGTGAATTTACCTGAAAACAGATGAGAGAGACATTAAGAGAAGAATTTATTTCAAAGTTAAAGAAGACACCGTCTGGGAGATAAAGTCTCATGATGGCTTTCAAACTTTCTTGGCCAAGATCCTTGGTAAGAAATACATTTTACATTGCCAATTCATACCTCTTCCTTGACTCTCTCTCCCTCTCATCCTCAGACACACACAATTCTACCTACCTATCATCTATCCATCCATTCATCTATTATTCTCTATATAATATTTAATATATATACTGTGAGTCTGTGTGTTTGTGTGTATACATGTATATATCATATACTGGAACAAAACTTATGAAATAATGCCTCCCTTACAATAGGTATATGAGATACTGTATGCATTTCTATTCTAGTCTATTCTTCCTTTAACTGATTTCTAAAAAAATAACAACAACAACAACACTGGTCCCAACTCACTAAATTGATTTCTTCACCCACCAAAGGGTCTTAAATGCAATTTGAAAAACACTGGCCTACGGATCATGAAAGATGAAATAATCTTCAAGCTCTGCTCTTCGACTTTCTCCCTTCCACCTTTCTCTCTCTCTCTCTCTCTCTCTCTCTTCTGGTTTATAAGATGCTTCAAAATATCTCCATATAAATTTAAGAGTTGACTATTTAAACCTGTGGAAAGACTCCAGAATATCTGTCATGTTTTCAGCAATTAGGCCTGAGCGATCAGTAACCCTGTATAGGGGATTCTGTTCTGATAAGTCATTTCCTGCCTTTTCAAAGAAGAATTAGGATGTGGTTCTTTGGAATTTGGCTTAGACCCTGGCTTTTCTAAATATACCTTAAAGCAAGAGTTTCTTTATAAAAGAAGAAACAAAACTTGGGGGTAATGTGCTATTTGGAATACATTTGAGATACCTCACCATGATCCGAAGAGAGAAAAACCAAATAAGTTAAAAGCTGGCAAACTATCATAGGCAGAGAGGGAAGCTATTTGTTTTTAAGTCCCATGTATTGAAACAATGAGCACGCTCCACGCTTCATCCTGCAAGACCATGATACAAAGTCTGGGAGTAGTTATTAGCATGTGTCTGTGTGATGGGAGAGGGAAAGCTAAACATTTTAATAGTGTTATGGCCTCTTCTTCTCAAGTTCCCATTAATGCAAATACAGTACATGTGGTTTAATTCCCAGGAGCCTTGTGGGACACAAATCACAGATGTGGAATAAACATTATCAGAGAATATGACTCCATGGTCTTCTCCTTGCCGTCAATAGATGCCCTTATGCTCCCATGATGTCAGACAGATACCTGATATGCTATCTTGAAGAAAATCACAGAAAGTCAGGGTTCTCAAAGGGCTCATGATGGCAAGATTTAAAAGTAGACTCCAAAGACTTCTTGGTAAATTATGGCCAAGACTTGGATTACATCAAGGCTTTCAGAGAACACTCACTGCTGTGACAACAAAATAGACCAAAATTTACTTATCCTTTATGCATCAAAATTACCAAAGATGTATGATGCTGTGTATGAAATATAGTGTTCTTATAATGTAACCCAGACAATATGATGGCAGAAAGCTGACAAAATGGAGCTGATATTGTTCAGATATTCAATAAAATTTCCCCCAGCTATCCTGAGTCTTCTATGTCATCTTCCACAAGACTACAGCTCGTGGTGACTGCTGCTCTGAGATTACACACTTTTGCTTTTCTGTTTTCCATCCTCTCCTCATGACATTCTTTTCCAAAATTCTCAGGCTTAACAATGGAGTAAATTGAGTCTCTGCAATATAATTCATTATTATGACTATATTCTAAAAATGGCACTACATTTGAAAAAACTTGGATAATTTCCTTATATATTGATGAACTGCATTACCCATAGGTGAGACTTCAGCATCTATAAGCTGACCTGACCTTAAAACTTATATAGACAATATTGTCAATTGTCATGTAGTGCAATTCTAGGAGCATTAAAAAGCCTCTTTTGATGACAAACTCATTCCCTAGATCTGCTATATTGGGACTGGAAATATAATGATCAGGTTAGTCCTTTAGATGAAGCCTTTTAAACAGTTAAATGGAGGTATAATCTTTTTGTATAGTTATTTGTTCAGATATCGGTATAATATGTACGTTGGAAAATGTATTACAATAAATTATATATAATAAATACAGTTTATGAAAATGTTAAAAATAAGTAAAATTAGAAATATGTAAAATGAAAATTAAAACATGCCTCTGATCACATTACTCAAGACAACCTTTTAATATTTAATGTACTTCTTTCTAGATTTTTGAAGTGGATGATACATACATTTCATGTTAGCCATATATAGGTCAAATTAAATGCACAATATTGTATCTTGTTTTTTTTTAATTTATTATTTATTTTTCTTAAAAGAGAGCCTTAGAGAGAATTACTACATCATAAATACACTTTGAGAAGGTTACTGAAATGCATTCCTTATTTCTTCTTAAAGATTGTTCTCAGTTGTGCTAGCTCACAAAAATTTAGGAATGAGACCATTTCAAATCATATTTTATCCTAAGTAATATAGTATTGTATATATAATTAGCATTTTTTTCTTAGATATCGATGGTATTCTTTTACATTTTTCAATTGTAGGATTTTAAAAATTTATTTAAAGAGTACT